>JAOBRD020260211.1:7210-23687 GCA_027575215.2 Hydrozoanthus sils
GCAAGGCACCCATCATCCAGAGCATCAGAGCGGTCAGGGTTTGACATCTGCTGGCAAGGCACCCATCATCCAGAGCATCAGAGCGGTCACGGTTTGACATCTGCTGGCAAGGCACCCATCATCCAGAGCATCAGAGCGGTCAGGGTTTGACATCTGCTGGCAAGGCACCCATCATCCAGAGCAGTAGAGATTTAACATCCACTGGCAAGGCATCCATAACAAGGAATGAATTTAGCATCCATGGAATCTACGATCTGAGAATTTGGCATCCAGAGGGTGGGGATCCAGCACAAACTAGTGCTCTGGAAATGCTTACATGGAGCGAGGGAAGATGTGGAGCATTTAGCATTTCCTATATTATTTACCAAGAATGCAAACCCTCAGCCATATTTTCGGTTAAACTTGATCAAATGTCACCAATCAGAATCAGAATTGGGTTGTTTTAACTTTTTTTGTCATTTGAAGTAAGTACCTGAAGCAATAGACCTTTATCACGCTAGCATGGCATAGAAATATATTCAGTTTATTTGGAAAACGAGTCCAGAGTCAACCTCAGCATATTAACAATAGTAAAGCCACGAAGTGTCATAAAGATTGGCTGCAATTTGACGGAGATATAAAGGATTGAAACTGGATAATTTTCCAATGAAAAGTAAGGTGGACGGGCACAACCTTATTTCCATGTTTTCCCTATACATTTCTCTGTAATAATAAGGGCAGAAAACAAAGTTTCAAAACTTCATATCTGCATTAGTTTTTGGGAAATTTTTAGGAAATTTTGCCAATACGGATGCAGTTAATTTGGTGCTGGCCACAGTTTCCTGATGTGTTTAATATATTTTTGCGTGAAAAGGGTCTATAATGATAACCTTTGATACGAATCGGTAACTGAACAACTTAAAGCCTGATAATCAGTACCAAGCATGAAATTCCACTCAGTTGAACCGAACAAGAACCAATGAATACAAATGATGTAAAGAAAGAGTCTTTACGCACTCAAATCGCCTGAATCTGGAGGCAATATTTTTGGTCAAGTGCCCAACCTTCAGAATGACAGGTTTGTTAAAATTTCCTCATAACTGCTTTACCCCCTAAAACCAAACCAATCCCCCCACCCCATCGCCCCTCCCCTTCCCCAAACACATACAACTTCCGGCATTACATCGAAACGAGGCTATAGCTAGAGGCAACAGAAACAGAAAAATGCAACGTGCAGATAAAGTGAGAATCACAAAAATTTCTTCATTTTCATCGTTGTAAGCGCTCTAACTAGCACTTTCAACTTGACTTCACTTTTACCATCGCTGTCACTGTCACGAAGTCATTATTAGCCAGTTTCAAAGTCATTACCACTGTCATATCTACAAAATCATTATCGATATAACTGCCACGAATTAGCCATCGCTATCTGTCACAAATTTAACGTCAGTCACTGTCACGAGATAGTTATCACTGTCACTGTCACAAAGTCATCACCACCATCACTGTCACGAAACTATTATGAGTGTCAGTGTTATAATGACATCTGTCATTGTCACGAAATTATTGTTATTGTTAAGAAGTTATTATCACTGTCACTGTCACGAGATCATCACTGTTACGAAGTGCCTATCAATGTCACAAAACCCTTATCACTGTAGATTCTGTTGCCAGCGGTTGTTTTTTAACTTATGTTTGTATAATTAAAACTTAAAACTTATGGCTTGTCCATCCTCTATTTTCTGTGTTAGTTACCTGGACTTGACAGCTCCCTTGCACAGCTGCTTGAAGGTCATGGCACAGTAAACAAACAACGTTCCCGACTCGGTCCCAAGCCACACCGTGCTTCCCACACTACATACCACATGAATACACGACTTGCCAATTGTGAACTCCTGCAAGAGGGCGCAGAAAATAACTCATCTGCTTGCTGATCAACTGCAGCTGTTCTTACTCAACTAAACTAATCTTTAGGGGCTGGCAGGGAGCCCCTTTGAGATCGAGCATAAGAGGCAAAAGGTGAGCATAATAGGCAAAAGTTTTAGTATGACGTCATTTTTAACGTAATTACGTAACACGCGTATTTGGTGACCGGCAACAGAACAAATTAGAGGACATTGTTGAGGTCTCATTTATGTTTCAATATAACAGACGTTAAATTACTTTAACTTATGTTAGTTTAAGTATTTAAGTTTTCGTGGTATTGATTGAATTATGATGTGGCATAATTATGAGCATAATAGGGAAAATTTTTGGGCACAATGAAGTCATGAGCATTTGAGAATAGCATGACAGGTAACTTTGTTTAGCATAATGTGCCTATCTCTACTAATCTTGGCCTGATATCTAACTTGATTGCTGTCATCCAAGTTCCCAGGGATCAGTTGTTCAAAGTCCGATTAGCACTAACTCCAGGTTAAACCTCACAGAGATCGATCTGCGCTGTAAATTTTGAGCTGACAAGTTCTCTCCGTAGAAAGTCTAAGCAGTGTTTTATAAGAACTGTAAATATTTTCTTAGAGAAGATATTACTGCTTGAATTTTGGCTTGACTAGGTTGAAAACTTATCAGCCTTTGAACAAACCAGCCCTGGGGGGTAGGGGGAGCATACGATAATTAATGGCTCTATGATTTATGGATTTTGGTTGAAAAAGTTCTTCAAAATTCTGAAAGAGAGTTTTACGATTTGCTTAATGGTGATGATGGTGAGTAAAACGAGTAAAGAGCATGCCAACACGACGACAATACCACGTTTTTGATAAATCGCCTAATGATTCATAACTAGCATTCCGAAATACCGCTGGGAAAGTGACTCGAAGACACAAGCTCACTCCCAAGATGCATTGCAACTGCTACCGGCCAACGCGAAAGGCTCCACACGTTGTTCCTTCGTTGGCGCTTTCCGCCACGAACGAGTTAAAACTAGTACGTGCAGAGCAAGGGTAAGACTTTGAAACCATCTAAAATTTGGTATGGATTTTGACACTTAAGTTTGAAACTGGGTGTCGATTTCGACCAACGATGGAAAACTACCGTATAAAAAAAACAAAATTTTCCTAAACTGGTTAGAGGAAAAGTATGGGTTCTAGTCGGGAGAATTTAGCAATTTGCTATTCGGCGTGTTGGAGGCTCAAAGGATAACCATAAAACTTGTAGTTTACTAACTTCTTTGTGGGTGCATTTCCCTGAGTCGAAGCTGATGATATTAATCTTCCCTGTTCCAATGCCTGCGTTGAGCTCATTCCGACACATCCAAACTTCTGAGCCCACGCTCGGCCTACCGTCTGCACAGCATCCAAGGCTTGCCCTTGAGCCCACTGTCACTGCACAGCTGAGGCTTAACTGTTTGTCGAAAGTTAGTACATCAGCGAGGCGTGGGAACTCTGGAGTCGAGGCTATGGCAAACAGTTGGGCCGCAGTCGGCCTGTGGTCTGCTTCTTGATGCCAGCACCAGGACATGAGGTCGAGAGCAAACACAGCAGCTTTCTTATCCTGGAATGACAGCACACAAATTAATCACACGTTCAAAGGACACTTAATTAATCAATCAGTTTATTTAGATACCTGAAATCAAGGAGCACATTAGTTTTCGTTTAAAGCTGCACGTTATCGACGATCAGTGTGTGGGTTCTTGTAAGTCCCCTGCTAGAAGATGAGAGACCAGACCAACGCATAACATCTCTGTCCACCGAAGAAGGCCGCACAAAAGTACAACTTCCGGCAAGACCGGGGAAAACATAGTAGACAACTTATTAACCTCATTCGTTAACGCTCATAACTCGCTACACTCGGTCCGTAGGTCAAGCCCTTGGTCTGAGATTTCCCAGTAAAGACCTCGCTACTGGTTAATAAATGTTATTTCTTGTTGCGTGATTTCAAAATGGATGTAATAAAGTGGTAGCTAGTTTTAGAATATATTTTCTGTGTTTCCATACTGTGTTGGAAATACGCGGGATTGTTGGGAGTACACGAGAAAAGGCTTAAATCACGAGCTTAAAGCGAGTGATTTAAATATTTTCGAGTGTTCTCCCAACAATCCCAAGTGTTTCCAACAGATTGAAAACACGGAAAATATCTTTTAAAGCTTTTATAAAAAAAATAACAGCTGATGACGTTATCCATGATTTCCATCCAGATTTAGAAAATGGTCCTCGACCAATCAGAGTGCGCCTGTTATCGAAATTATTTTATAAATATAATTTTTGTCTGTTTGAAATTGTAATTAGGATTTTAAATCAAACTCGCTTTACTCGCTCGTTCAACTTTGAAACCACACGCACGATTTCAGGCCAAAATGGACTCGTCCCAGTTCACCATGCATTCCGAAAAAGATGGCGACTGAACATTTTATCACAATGCATTGCGAATCTAGCACCGCTAAACGAGGCTCAGAGAAGGCCAAAGTTGGTTAAACTCTTCCTTGCACTAACAACACTTTGAATGTCAATTTCAAAGTTTTCAGTTTCTCTTTGAGCGTTTTTATAAGCAAGTTTAGGCTTTTCATACGCTAAAAACTGTATGTAATGTATAGGTCGCCATTTATTTTTGGAATGGTCAATCACAACTAAATATCAACTACCTTTGATGTAAGCTTTGGCCTTTGGCCCTCTACAACGAGCTGTTTAACCTGGGCGGGGTTGAGATCGCTAAACGGCTGCTGAAGAGTAATTAGCTCGTACATGTACATGCCGAACGAGAACGTGTCAACCTGGATAGGAAAAGAAAAGAAAGTTGAGGCCAGTGTTAACAGTAAGTTAATATCGGACAACAGTATATTAAATTTTATTATAGAAACATTGAATGAGCATGTGCGCTTTGTTTAGTGGTAGAAACACACACGATTTTTAAGTTTAAGAAAGAAGTGCTGAATTAGAAAAAAACACGCCACAGGCGATTGAACGAACTAAAAAACACACAAGTGTTTGTGTCAATGAACAGAGAAGTAAACGAACTCTATTTCTCTTCTTATCATTATTGATATCATTATTTTAAGAATTGTTTTCATCATCATCATCATCATCATCATCATCATCATAATAATAATAATAACAAAAATATTTATTAATGTTGTTATCGTTATTGTTATTATGGTTATTACTAATATGGTTATTGTTATCCCCTTTATTGCTGACAGAACCTACCTTCTCGGTGTAACACTCCTTGCCGACATATTTCTCAATTTCCGGTGCCATAAAACCCGGGGTACCCCCGAGCCCCTTCATTCCCGCCATAGCCGCTGACTTACTGATACCGTAGTCGGCAAGTTTAATCAGCACTTCACAGATGCCTTGGTCGTGAGAGTGGGGAAGTGGAAAGGACCAGACTAACACGTTTTCTGACTTGAGATCACGGTAAATTATGTGGTGTTTGTGCAGGTACTTCAGGGCGGAGGAGCACTGCCAACACAACGAGATCAACAGGTTAAGAAAGTCGAAGCTAAAGCATTATAGGGCTCGAAATTTTTTTTTTTTTCAAGTAGTAAAGTTCAATTTTAAGTATATTACACATAATTAACAATTATTACAAGTCCCGACTAATCCACAGTTAGCATTTGTTATTCGTATTCTGTTCGTTGGTTTACAGTACTTAGTTACTGATATGGAAGAAACAAATAATGCAATGTAGGAAATACAAAAAAAAAAGATGAATAAAAATTCTAATAAATATGATTTAAAGTAGGTAGCAGTAAGTTTATAGGTATTTGAGATTTATATTTTATAATTTTTTCATAGCTGTATTGATTTGTGAAAAGTTTAGATAACCATCACGTTTTCCTAAAATGTCTAGGAGAAAGGTGTGGAATGTGTTTTTAAACTGCTTTTTTTAAAACAAAGCTCTCTAGTTTATGCTGGTATATCTCATTCCAAACCCTTGCAATGACTTTTTTTTAAATTTCTAATCGTGAATGCTTTATACAGGGTTCCTGAAACTTCACGAGGAAAATTGGCAAAATAACGCGGCAGGAGAGGTCCCTTGCGTCATTGTTTACCTTAAAATACTAATTATTATCTAGGTAATTTTATGCAGTAACAGTCCAGCTGCATTTGAATCCTTAAATTGGTTGTATTTGTAGTGTACCTTAATCTTACTATTTTTTATGCCCACTCAAATTTGTAATTGCTTAGGATTTTATAAGTAGTTTGCAATAAATTGTTCAAACAATTTGTAAGTTCAAACCAAAGTAAGTACTAATTTGGGCAATTTAATATGGCAAAAAATCAGGTAAGAATGTGATAAAAACTGTTCTCAAAGAATTGGGTTAATTATTTTGTGGATTTTGATTAATTCTCGACTTGTTATGTTTTAAGCAGTCATATCACAGTAGTCATCAAGCGCCTGAATTAATTCAAGATGAAGTTGGCAGCTGGAGTTGTTCTTTAGTCGGAAGCTTGAAACTTTTGCTCACAAAACAAACAGAGAAAAAGTTTACAGATGAATAAATAAATTAATTTACCTTTTCAACAGCTGTTAAAAATCTAACTTATCATTTTTCCAAAAAAAATATAATCTCAAGAAATATTTCCAGTATTTAAGCATCGGTATTTTTGTAATTAAACGGATAAAATTATAAGGGAATAAGTCAATTAGCATTTGGCTTAAGCAAATTCCTTTTTTAAAACTCCGAACCAGGCTCATGCACATAAAAGGCC
Organism: Hydrozoanthus sils; assembly: GCA_027575215.2. Classification (NCBI taxonomy): domain Eukaryota; kingdom Metazoa; phylum Cnidaria; class Anthozoa; order Zoantharia; family Hydrozoanthidae; genus Hydrozoanthus; species Hydrozoanthus sils. The sequence continues at coordinate 13,840 of JAOBRD020260211.1, forward strand.
TGGTTACTAAACCAAAATAAACTGAATGTCGTGCTTTGAAGGGTTTTAAAATTGGTTTTAAGAGGTCAGAGAGCTGTTAATATTTTATTAATATTTATATTATTTTATGTTATTTTTTTCCGAATGACTGATTTTTCATGAATTTCACGAAATTACGCGGAAAAAAGCAAATTTCGCGAGTTACACGGTTTCGAGTCAATTTCGCGAAATCGCGTAATCGCGAAATTCCTGAAGCCCTGTTTATGTAGAACTGATGGCTATCTAAGGCAAAAATTTGGTAGGAAATTTTTATTTAAAAATGAAGCAAGACCACAAAGCACGAACTGACCTGTACTATGCACTTCTGCATGACGTAAGGATCTAACCGGGCGCCGCTTCTTTTGTAGTTGGCCAAGAGTCTGTCAAGTGCACCCAAGGGCGCGAATTCCAACAGCATTGAAAGAGGATTTAGACAAAACCCAACCAATGGGATGATGTTAGGGTGTCGAAGAGGAAGAAGAATTGACATCTCTTGTCGGACGGTTCTGTTTAAGACAAATTGATATTGCACTCAGTCCATTTGCTTACATAGAGTTTGTACTAGAAATAATCAGATAAGTGAAGTGCGTTCGACATTTTTCACTCCAGTTTCGGGGCTTTAGTGTGCAACTCTCATTGCCAACCTAGAAAACTATAATGGATTCATTGTGTTAATGAATATCTCATAAACACGCAAAACGGCTATTCGTGCATTAGGTGTCATTAAGGGTCATGGTTGAGTTTTCCTTAAACTCCTCCACCAACACAATAGTAAATATGCAAAGTCACGTGCGTGAAAAGCTTTTTAAGGCCAATAAATGCCTGTCGTAATAAGAACTCTTAGGCAAGAGGGGTAAAATCATGAGGAGTTGGATTATCTGTTTGATTCTATTGTTATGCCTAACTTTTTGTATGGTTTATCGGTGTACGGGGCCTCCTCTTCTGATTTTAAGAACGTACATAATTTTTTAGATAGGTGTTATAAACGCAGTTATATATCGAGGAAATTTAATATAAGTGAACTGCTTGAAAGATCTGACTGCCGTATTTTTAAAAAGGCATTGAGAACCAATTCGCCCCTTGTGAAGATTTTACCTGAAAGAAATTTTATCAATTATGAGCTAAGAAAAGCAGCCTTTTATCATCCTAGAGTGGCAACAGAGCGCTTCAAACCTACTATGTTAAAGGTAAAAAGGCACCGTTATTTAACGTCGGTAGTTACTTCAGCTCTCATAGAGTGCTGAAGTCAATGGAAGCCGACGGTGCGCCCTTTACCCCCTCCTTCTGTCAGTGCTCCGTTTTACAGGTATTTAAAGCTACAGCTACACTGATCAGAAGAAAGTCGAAACAGACGTGCAGTCACCGGGGATCGAACTGGTGACCTCTAGATTCGAAGGCCGCGCACTAACTACTCATGTTAATAGACTTATTTTTAAATATATTTTAAAACTCCTTAGTTAATGTAAATAGATGTCCATATAGTTGTTCTAGAGCTAGCTCTTAACTTTTCTTATGTAACCAATTTGTAACTTGAGATATGTATTTTTATCTCTTGAATTTATTAGACATTATTATTATGGTTATTATTATTATCATCATTATTATTATTTTTATTTTTTTTTTTTTACTATTACTATTATTATTATTGTTGTTGTTGTTGTTGTTGTTGTTGTTGTTGAAACAACTGAAACAGACCTATGGTGAACAGACAACAGATACTAGGGGCGTCTCTATTTTACAAACACACCTGTAGGCATCATTAAGGGTCATGGTTGGGTTTTCCTTCAACGCTCTCTTTGCTGCCTCGGCTGCTTGTTTTACTTCTCTTGAAGCATCCTCATCCACTTCATTGTTCATTGGCATCTTCATGGCGACCACTTGAGACTCTCCCGAGTCTCCTCTCCTAATCTCGCCACGATATACTGAGCCGAACGTTCCCTTTCCAAGAAACTTGCTGCGATGCAGATTTTCAGCTTCAACACAAAGGTCGGGTGCAATGTCTTCAAATAACTGTAAAGAAAGCAAAACAGGTTGAGACTGTAAATGTGTATAGTCTTAGATCAAGCACTGCCTGCACGGTGAATTTCTACAGTATAAAGGGAATTCAATAAAAACAGGACTCTTTAACTCAATAACCAAACCACTCCTGTAACATTTTGTTATCTATAGTATCATAAACTACACACATTTATTATCGTCCACCATATTCCTCCACAGCAAACCAAGTTCTAACACCTTGATACCAGAGATTTCCAGATTCCTCCACAGCAAACCAAGTTCTAACACTTTGGTGCAAGAGATTACCAGATTCCTCCACAACCAACCAAGTTCTACCACCTTGGAGCCAGAGATTGCCATATTCCTCCACGGCAAACCAAGTTCTATCACCTTGATGCCAGAGATTACCAGATTCCTTCAGAGCAAACCAAGTTCTACCACCTTGATGCCAGAGATTACCAGATTCCTCCACAGCAAACCAAGTTCTACCACCTTGATGCCAGAGAGTACGAGATTGTCTGCACTTATAATACTAGGTTCAAAATCAAAAAACTGCTGTTCGAGATATGAATTACAAAGGTTCAAGAACTATTTGAAACCCAATTCTCATTTCTAAAGTCCGGTACACACTAGGCGATTTTATACGCCGATCGCAGCGAATTTGATCGCCTGCGAAACGTGGCGTATTTAATCGCTCGTATCTGACATGCTAGATATGAGCGATTTTATATGCCAGTCGCTGTGATCAGGGAAATTTTTTATCGCAGTAGGTGACAAACTAAACGAATTTGAGCGATTTTCGCCAATCGCAGCGATCGATGTATAAAATCGCCCAGTGTGTCTCCGGCTTAAAGCTCTTATCATCCTTTGACAAAGGCATAAATCCTAAATCATCACCCATTGCACCATCAACTCACCACATCTGGGGCCACCTCGTGTAAGGTCAGCTGTCCGTGTCTGGGACACTCTAAGTTTTCAGATGTGTAAGAGTGGAGAACACATTCTTCAAACTCATAGGCATACAAAACCACGTCATCTACTGTTGGTTTCCTGGAGCGAAAGGATCCGTACTTTCCACCGCGCTTGAAACTGCTTGCACTGTCTGTGCTACCTGTCACGTGCAGAAATAATGGTGATGGTGATAATATTTTCAATAACAACAAGGTAGTATAACGAAAACAACTACAGCCATGGCAAAAAAATAACAGATACAGAACTACTGTTGTCAATATTAATAATAAATATAATCAAACAAAACAATACAAATACAGATACGAGTGAGGCCTTACCACTAGAACAGGGTATAATCCAAGTTTCACTGATCTACAGTATCAACAAGGAACCCCATAAACCCACACAAAGGAAAGAGAAAAAATTCTCTGACTTAGGTGGGATTCGAAACTATGACCTACGAAACAGATCGGCAAAACTCGGATTGTTCCCTATTTCTATGGCATGGCCTCACTCGAATCTGTACTGGTATTTTCTTACATATATTCTGTGGAACAACACTATTTGTGTAAAAGTAATAATAACAAAGATATTATATAATATAAGCATGATGATGATGATGATGATGATCAATAATAACAATAACAATAATAATGACCATAAAAATAAAAATAAAAAAACAACTACAATAATAATAGTTAAAATAGTATTAATGACGAAATAACCTCAATGGATAATAGTTACTATCGAGTGTCTTTTCAATAACAAATTTTATCTACTATATTACACCGTTAATGTGTAAGCTTCTAATACTCTTTTCTAAAAACTCTTGAGTGGAAACGTTTTTGAACCGTCTATCGCGGTAAACCAGAAAGAAACCAGAAAGCATAGGGTCACATTAACAAATTCCCATCACCCGATCTTTAACGTCTCCTGACCACGCTACAGTGCGGTAGCATTTCCTCCAGTAAATACAAATGACGCTCAAAAAGCGCACATGGCTTCTGTATGCTTGAAGTGTGTTGCTGACTGCAACATGATGCAATGCGACATATGTACTAGGAACTATTTTGATTGAATAAAATAAGTGAATAGTTTGGGCTTCCTGTGGTGAATGTGGCTCACTCTTACAGACTCGATGAAAGTCGTGGTACATGCCATAAAACCGAATGAAGGCTGATTTATTTCTTTCAACCAACACCATCGTTTCATCTTTTCTAAACTAATCAATTACCTTTAACATCAGTTACAAAATCAAGAGCACACATACAGAAAGACACATAGACACACCAATTGAGAGACCCTCCTCCAATAGTCTGCTTGCAGGCAGTCAGATGTTTATTTTGGCCCGTCAAAATCATAGGGCACAGTGATTCCTGTCATCTTGGATTCCGTGGTTGAGCTGCCGCTGCTGCTGCTGCTATTGGTTCCTTTTGATAATCTTGCATTGCAGGAAGCATCCACCGTGTTGGTGGGCTCCCATCCAAGAACTGGCTGGCTGCACGCATGGCAGATCTCACTTCGGATCTCCAGATGGCTCTATCCAATGGATCTGTGACACCCAGATCCCAGGCTACTAGATCGTTCCTTACTAGCTCCCTCCACGATTTTTTGTGTCTTCCAGGCTTTCGTCGACAGTCAACAACCAGTTCAAAAGCTTTCTTTATGGCACCATCCAATATCCGTACATACCTTGCTGGAGGGCTCCCATCCAGGAACTGGCTGGCTGCACGCATGGCAGATCTCACTTCGGATCTCCAGATGGCTCTGTCCAAAGGATCTGTAATACCCAGATCCCAGGTTACTAGATGGTTCCTTACTAGCTCCCTCCACGATTTTTTGGGTCATCCAGGCTTTCGTCGACAGTCAACAACCAGTTCAAAAGCTTTCTTTATGGCACCATCCAATATCCGTACATACCCGTACCAGCGTAATCTCCTCTCTCTTCAGATATGCTCCATATCCCTAAGACTAAGCTTTTCCAGTAGCTCCATGGTATTTGGAAAAAGCAACAAAATCCAAGATGGCGGCATCGCTGTGCCCTGTGATTTTCTACGCGAAAAAACATCCAATCACCTACAAGCAGGCTAATACCCGACACACCAATGATTCACGTAATCAAGATGGCGGCACCGCCGTGCCCTGTGGTTTCCGCGCTACAAAAACATCCAATCACCTACAAGCAGGCTAATCCCTGACACACTGATTATTCACGTAATCAAAGATGGCAGCACCGCCGTGCCCTGTGGTTTCCGCGCTACAAAAACATCCAATCACCTACAAGCAGGCTAATACCTGACACACTGATGATTCACGTAATCAAAGATGGCAGCACCGCCGTGCCCTGTGGTTTCCGCGCTATAAAAACATCCAGTCACTTACAAGCAGGCTAATAACCAACACACTGAAGATCCACGAAATCCATGATGGCTGCAACGCCGTGTCCTGGGAGTGTTTTTTCGCCCTAAATAACATCAAACCGACTTCAAGCTGGCTATTACCTGACACCTTACCATACCCTAATACCTGTCAATGCTACTACTCTCACCTTTTTGCGAGTCAGATAGTCTAGCACCAGACTGGAAGTCAGCACTGTTTGAGCTAGTCTTCCTCTGGTAGCTATCACTGCTGTCACTGCCGTGGGAGCCAGCACTATCATTGCTGTTTTGCCGTTTCTTCTGTTGTCCTGCCTTCTTCTGTGGAAATTTCCTTCCGGGACTCCGACCCCCATCACTTTCCTGGCTCTCGCGACTGTCTGTACTTTGATCAGAAGTGTATTCCATGCAGCTGGATGACTCAGTGCCGAACCCACTGCTGACAGACTTGTATGTGAAACGACTGTTGTTTTCTACTTGCTCACCTGCAACCAATAAAATACGTTTGTTATTAATTCGCTTTAAAAATAATTTCTACCAAGAGAAAATAGAGGGCAGAGAAGGATGCTCCTATTCCACATCTTAAGTCATGTTGATTCCACCAAAATAATTATTGCGAATCCCGAAGGCGAGCAGCATAGTTTTCGTACCCACATAAAGATCTCCCCGTGCACCTCAAGATGCCACGTTAATTTTGGACTTTCATGGGCCGACTTGTCGACCAGTTTTGGATGATGTAATGTCGTCAGATATATTTGTCAGTACCCCTTTGATTGCTTTCGAATAGGAACCCTTGTTCTTGAATGTCTACGAAGATCTTCAACTGGCTCTTAACCTCAATTGCAGCACTCTAACTAACCATTGGTAACTCCTACTTTATAGATTGGCTCTCTGACAGAAGAGTGATTTTAGAGACGTCCATATCAAGGCTAACCTGTTATGTAGTTAATGAGTGCCATGTGAAAGAAAAATAGTGGCAGGAAAGTTAGGTCAGTTGTCGATGAAAGCAACTTCCAAAAAGAAGTTGAAATCAATGCGGTCGTCTCAGAAAACAGACTTCCTTAAACTAAAAATTAACTTCAGTGGGATTGACGTATCCTGGCTAACGCCCTCAATATCCCTCTTGCCCCATCATTTTCTCTTGTTGCTACAGATTACTAGAACCCTTTACGTGAGGTATTTGCCTCTGTGCTCTCTTTCGAGTATTACAACATTAAACATCGCCTGATGAACACTAGCAGCAGCAGTCGCAACGTCACGTTCGTCTAGTTATGACCGAAACGTGACGAATAAGTATTGATCTATTTATCTTCCACGATGAATAACCCCTTTCACTTTATTATGAAAATTCTTGAATGGATTTTGTAAAGGGTAAGGTTACGAAGTATGTCTGAAATATCAAGTATAACTTCTTACCTGCCATACTCGGCTCTTGAAAAGAATTTGGCAACGTAGGCGACGCACTTTTTGCACGTACTGGGCTGGGCCAGGGAGAACCGCATGTACTACTTCCATCGGTGGTAGAAAACCCTACACCACTGTCTCCCAGATTCTGTCCCCCCTGATCAGATACTTGTCCCTCCTGCCTCTTCTCCTGTGAACTTCTTTTGCTAGGGGGGTCAACAGGTTCCTCAGATGACCCGCAGACAGCCGCAATGCATTTTGGACATGGGATAAGCCGGGTGACCAAGCGATGTCCTTGGACTGTTTGAGTGTCAAGTCCTGGAAACCAGTCAGTAATCAGGTTATCAATGTGCTCAACAGTGATGGCCAAAAGGCGAGCAGCATACTGCAGAGTTGTGTCTAGTACGTCATGAACACGAAAACCAATCAGCTTCTTGCTTTCAATGGGGCTATCCTCATCTGAGAAACAAAAAATCGAGGAAGGTCATTGGTAAACATTAAACCTTAAAAGTCTGTTTCTTTACAAAAAAAAGAACATTTTAAAAATGAAGAGAACGTTTTCATTTAAATCGAGTTAAATTTTGAAATTTTAGACGGAATAACATATTCTTTAATAGCTATAAACAAATCTAAAAACAAATATTTTATATGCACATAATAAACTGTTCAATCTTAGAAACTTAAAACCGGCCTTGTATCTGTTTTCTAGTAGATGAGCCTAAAGCCAGTGGGGCTTGTAACCTGACTAAATATTTTGTTTCCAAGTAGATGGGACTGAAAACCAAGAAGCTTATAAGTGGGGGGGGAGGGAGGTGCTTATAACCAGATGGATATGTGTGTATCCTAGAAGATGGGCCAATAACAAAGAGCGCCTATAAATGGGAGGGTGTAACGGATTACAATTTTTGTTTCCTAGTTTATGGGAACATAATCTGGAATTAACCGGAATAATATTTTTGTGTTTAAAAAGATGGGCCTACAACCAGGAGGTGGAAGGGCTTATAAGCAGGGAGGGTATAACCGAAAATTTATGATTTTTGATCATTGCATCGATTTCTCATTGGAATTACCTTCACTGTTTGTTCTCTTCTTACCGACCCTACGCCTCTGAACAAATTTCTCCATGACAATCATCACACTCGGAGCTATCACTTCAATCATGTTAAACATTGAAGTGTCGTGTACATCTCCACGGTAATGAAGTGGGTGCGCTGTGTTCTCTGGGAATACAAGAAGCAGATTTGTTTTGGTTACTGTAAAGCCAAAAGAAAAGAGAAGATAACATATTGCACTGTGCGACAGTGGTTAGACAAATCTGACACAACACGTCAGCACACACTTCCCTTCTTCGATTCCATCTAGAGCTAAGATTTTTCCGGTTATTTTATCTATACTGGTTTCATTCTCATTTAAGTTCAAAGGCTTCTGAGAAATATTTAACAATTATTTGCTGAAGGCGAAATAAAAATCTGGTGAATAACCCCGAGATGAAATGGAAGGGATTATTTATCACCCACTAAGCCTGAGGCAAACACATGTGTTAGTAAAATTATTCAGGTGATTATCAGAGAGAACAAAAATAACCAATTGCTAACGATTTGTGCAAAAAAAAACTTCATTATTGTTGTCATTTGCGTGTTCTAGGATAAGGAAGTTAAACCGTAGGCCCGCAAAGACCTGTATTGGGTTATAGAACCTTTCGGATTTTCGACTACCAACGAGTAGTGAAGACTATTAACTAAGTAGGAAGATTAAACAGGTCAGCAGTTAGCTAAACAGATGGCTAATTATGAATTCCTACCGGGTGCTCCATAGAATGGCAATCCTTCCAGTTCACACACACGAAGAAGCTTCACACCAAAACAAGAAAGTTCCAGTCCAGTTTTCCAGCAAGACCACTCCGGTTGAGAGACAGAAGCTAACTTCTCCCGGTCGCCAGCTTGATGTTCCTTGTCTCCAGACAGCTGACAGCAAGTCTTGACCACATTGCGAACTTCTTCATCCGCTAGAATTCTAACAAACAACACCTTAATAAGAACTAATTTTATTTTAGAAAACACTTTAATCTTGTTAAGTTTCAAATAGCATAGCTAGTCCTGAAACTGCTCAGATGTTGGTGTAATTGGTGGATTTTAATGTAGGTGGGAACTGGAGAACAAGGAGAAAACCTTCGACTTTGGAGAAGGACCACAAACCCAGTTCAACATACTTCCCTGGCCAAGAATCGAATCCGGGTCGCATTGGTGAAAGGCGAGCTCTCTACCATTAAGCAACACTGACACCCGTTTTAAGTACATAATCAAATAAGATTAATTTTTAAAAATGGGTATTTACATACAATCACATTTTCATTGCTATAATGCAGCGATCAGTCTCCACAAAAAACGTATTAACAACAGTGGATCTTTGTTTAGGAAATTCTGGCTTCTTCTACACTTTTTTTTAATTTCGTTTAAAATGACACATTCAAATGGAGAAAATCTCGGGTCAATGGGTGACCAATGTACGGCCAATAACACATAGCTTATTTGCTATGAAAGCACATTATGTTATCTTCCACTATGCCAAGGAGAGTCTTTGACCGAAAGAAAAACAGAAAACCAGACCTGAAACCAATCGAGATTAGATTAAGTCGCTCTCGTGGCTTAGAAAACACTTTTCTTTCTTGCCCTTTTCGATCACATTTCGGCTAGATTGATCTCTCTTTTGTCCAAGTTACACCTTGCGAATAGAAGGTGAAAGTGTTGTTCCTAAAGGTAAATGATGATTGACAAAATTTTCAGCAGGTCGTTCTCCTAGTCGTAAAAACTTCAAAATTGATCTTTTCACGTTGTAATTTTTAAGACGACGGCGTCCAGGTGGCCAGCACGCTGCATTCCAACGTGCAGCTATTGTATTCACTATTGTTCTATGCCGCCGTCATCGGCGTGTCATCCTCGTATCTTACGGTTACTAATCAGTTTCATCACGGGGGTCATGAATTCGAGTTCCTCTGCCTATTTTGCAAATTACTCTTTCACGTACAATTACCCAAGTTTCATATTAAAATTTGTACAGACAAACTGTACATAACTCACAGGCCTGTCGGAACAAAATCGATAT
>JAOBRD020260314.1:0-23685 GCA_027575215.2 Hydrozoanthus sils
TTCAGAGCTCAATTTCTCAAAACCTGATTTAGGGGTATTGGTTTTTATTGTATTATGGACTCCTCTCTCCACAAGAAGGCGTTGGTGCAAGCACTTTATCAATATCTATTTTTTTAACATGATATTTGCTCCTGAAATTGAATCTTTTTGAAAAAAGGTGGTGGGTGGCAGCACATAACACCCCATCCCCCTAAAATGGGGTTCCTAGGAAGTACCATTGTTTTGACCTTTTCCCTAGACCTCCCTAATTAATGTTCTTAAATTTGATAATAAGCAAATTCAAAGGACTGAGCAAATCAAGTTACTGCGTCGATAGACGGTAGCCACTGTGCAATCGCCTGAGCAGAGTAAGCAACGGAATCCGAGACACCACAACATGAAGCCCAGGCAAGTCACCAATTACCACAGAAGCCCGCAAATTTTCGGAACATTATTGAAATCAAGCGCAATCAACTGCCTATAACAACCTTTTAATTTTGATGTTCTTACAATTATAACATCTTGATGGAATTCAGAAACAAAATGCCAGTGTTGCACTTGAAGCTGTTTTTGCAACTAGAACACACGATTAAAACATTCTGTTTTCTGAAGTATCGAGTTGCTATAGATTTTTGTACCTTCCACGAGTCCTTCTGTATATTGTTGTAGAGAGGACTTGAGAGGTCTGGGATGAATGAACAGAGTAACCCTGGAACTAGTTGTCTCTGAGAGCAAGATGGCGGCCAGAGTAAGATTTGGGGTTTCCGTGTGTTGCAGAGTTTCGAGATCTTTGAGAGCAAACGCTGGTCCTACAAGACTCTTGGTGGATAATGTGAGGCTTCTTGCAGGATATAGAAAGTACGAAATCAGCGAAATGGTAAGATTAGTTCATAGAAGGTTTTGACGAGCTCAAATTTTATATAATTATGTTTCTCACTTCGTTGTTTTGTACAGTCTAAGTCTAGCAAGCCTCAACTTATATTGCTTTAACCATCCGAATAATTTCCAAACGAGAGAACTCTATTGTTGTGTGGCCAGAGTAAGCAGAAGAATTGCCATCTGGTTTGCAAACGTTTTTACTTGAGGCGTTTTAATTTTAGTTCTGCAATCAGCAGTATACGTTCGATTCCACGCGTGATCCCGTATAGAGAAATTGGGACTCCTTTAAGGAGGTTTGCCCAAAGAAAATTCTATGTTTCAAATATTTTGTTGTGGTTAGATAAGGAGTGGGAAAACTCGGGGGAAAAATATGGGGTCACCGGCCGCATTTTGAAAAACATAAGCTTTGGCCCGAAAGGCCAGTTAAATGGCTATGGTAAAACAGTAACAGCAAAGGAGGTAAAAGAATAAAAATGGGATTACAATTTTACAATTGTTATTTTTATCATAGTTTGATGAAAGCCATTGGTGGCTAGAAGCTTAAATTTTATAAACAATTTTCGCAGTAGATCTTTTTTTTTATAGATTTTATCTCATTTTTTGCATTACATTAAGACATTGACTGCTATGATTCAAATTTATTAAAGACCCTCAGTTTGTGTTTTTCAAACTTTCGTTTAGATCCTTTATCAGTCCTTTCTTTTGCTTTGTCCAAGCTGTTGCTGTGTAGCATTATTTGAGAACTAGACTGCTTTTTGTATCTCTCCCAGGCCACTGTCAAAAGATTTTATGCAAATTCTTCAGATACAGTGTCTTCTGCCGGTGTGAATACGGTACGTTTAGTGTTTCCACCTTATTTTGTTTATAATATTATTTACAAGATTTTCATTCATTTGAGAGGTTGATAAATTGATGAGTAGAGAGTAAAAATGATGTATTAAGTGAATTTAGGGTTGATTCTGATATTTTGACAGACTTTTCTTATGTTGAAGTGTGTGTTTATTTGCTGTCACTCTTTGTTCATATTTTATGTTTGTTTTAACACATTGATAAAAGTTGTGGTCAATTACTGCAGTCTTTACCTTGGTGAACTGAATGTAATCCATGCCTGTTAATAGTTTGTGAATACAAAACACGTTCTCTCGTCTCAAGATTTCCAGAGAGTCACTGATGTTGTTTTAATTTGTCATAGCATAAATGGTGCCAATTAGAATACTCAAATTAGCCCATTCAGCAAGTTGCCTCATTCTTGAGCTAAACTTTCTAAAGAATATGTTACTTAAAATGAGGCTATAGTAGGGCTAATTTGAATGTAGACAAGAGAATAATTTTATTTAAATCACTGCCACCATTTAAGCACAGGGTCTATACAACTATCAATTTTTTAATAATATTAAATACAATAATTGTCAGGTTTTATTTTTAAGATCATTTATTAATTATTTAACAAGACTCAAGTTTGTCTGTTCAAAAGAAATTTAAGAATCATGGTAAAATTATTTATATTAACTGAACAATATTTTTCTTTTGTAACTTTCCAAAAAGTTTTCTTAATCCAAATTATTTTTTCTAAAGTTTATAACCTGTTTTTGCCCTGTTGTATTCAAATAAGTTTCTTAGTATTAATATTAAATAACAATAGTTGTCAACATCATGGTGCTGTTACACAAACATGCCACTGGGTTTTGCTCCTAGGTTTTAAAAGCTGAGAATGTGGAAGGCAGCACTATTGTTCAAGGGTCCACAGCCTCGACAAGTGTCGAAGGTGAAGATGATGATGGTGAGTTTGTAAAAGAACATTTGGTCTAACTAGAGCTGACAGTCCATACTTTTCATGGCAATTGCACTTTGTGCAATTCCTGATGGCAGTGGGTTGGTGTTTTGATCCTATTATTTATTACTATTATAATTTTAGCCAGCAGTAGAGGTTTTATAATCTTTATAAAACTACTACTGATAGCTATTGTGATAGTAGGGGGAGGAGGTAGGGGGTGGGGGGGGGAGGATGGTGGCTCATTGTAATTGGGAACTGCATGGAGTGCAGTTGCCTCAGTAATAATTACTAGATTTAAATCAAATGTAATTTTATATTTCATCTATTATGCAATGTTAATATTATTTTACTTATGATTATCACTCTATTTTATGTAATTTTATATGTATTATTTTTTAATTATGTTAGTCAGTTTTTAGTTATAGTGTCCCCAGTTAGTGGTTTACTTGTGAACTGCTAGAAATTTTCTTTTTATCTGACACTTAAATAAAGTTTATTCATTCATTCGTGGAACAGGTTTGAGAGAATTTTGATTTTCATCTTGAATGGTGGTTCACTTTATCTGATCAATCTTTATTTTCTCATTACTAAATGTCTTGTTTTGTATGTGTTCTTAGTTAACAAGAACTTGCAATGTCAGTCATTTTCCTTGTTTGAGTCATTCCAATTTTCTTATTGACAAAAGCCGTTTATCATAAGAGTTAGTTATACTGTTATAACATATTATGTTAAGAGGAATACTTGAATGTAAAATTAACCCAACATGTCTGTGATTAAATCAACCTATAGATCCCTTTATGAAAGAGCTTGTTAGGCGATACGAAATGGGCAAACGATGGCTTGCAAAAATTATGGGTGAAGATCCAGACAACTTCACTGAAAAGGATGTCAAGGTTGTCATATATTATAACTCGGTCTATAAAGAGTATCACATTTCAATTTTTTTAAATGTCTCCTGAAATTTGGATACATTAATTAACTAACTGTATGACTTTTGATAAATGACAATTATTTTTTGTCTTTTACTTGAAATACTAAAATTAGTAAAAAGAGATCCTTTTGTGGTGAACATTAACTCAAATAGTGTTGATCTCTTAGCTTGCATTAGTTCTCATGTGGAACAAAGTCATGTAAGATTGAACATAAATATTATTATACAGAGTGGCAAAATATGTCTTGATTATAGTTGGAAGGTGACTTTCACACTTAGTTTAATTCATGTCACTGTGAAATATATAATTGTCAGTTGTATTATTCATTGTATTATTATAATCACAAGAAAAAAAGCAGAAAATTAGACCAACTGAAAGTTAAGCTTAAGGTTCTTAACAGAACCATAAAATTATAATCCTTAGGAATGGGTGACATTTAGTAAACTTCCCATAATTTGTAATTCAGAGAGAACTGCAGAGTTTTCAACAATTCCCTTTAAGCTGAGGAACATTTTCTTTCACTTGATGAAGTGCATCAGTTGCTGTACATGAATTGTTTTTATTATAATAATTTTTGTTTTTGAGTTAATATTTAGTTTTTATCTATTCTATTGTTTGTTCATTCAATACTTTATTAGTTAATAATTTATCCACTTGTTTGTAGAGCTATTTTGTAATCTTAAATCTTATATTAAATGTATTTGTTTATTTTGTTTCTTTATTTACAGGAAGCCATCCAGTATTTAATGCCATCTGGGCTATATGCAAAAGATGCCAGGCCCAGCCTTCTGGTGAATATACCATTTTAAATTTTAGATACTGTAAACTTTTTCCTAGTTGTTACAGCTGAAGACCAGCTTAGATTAAAAAGGTTTTAAATCAATTTGTTAAAAGATGTAACTTGCGCTTAATAAAATTAATTTTCTTTTCAAGATGAGCAAAGTAGTTGATATATTTATAGCTGTCAGTGCAACATCTCGCAGTGAAAACATTGCACTGACATAACTTTGTAACCTTTACATAGTTGCATTGGTCTTAGAATTTGACAAAAATGACAAAGCCTTAGATATAAAATAATTTAAAGGCAATATTAATAATTAATTAAGAATTTGTATTGGTCAGTGACAACTTTGTGTAAAATCTTATGTCAAGCTACAGTTATAGCAGCATGGACCTCTTAAAGAGGTATAACATATAAAGACCAAAATGTTTGGCAGTGACTAAAAAAATATTTATTTTGCTTTTATAAATTTTACTTTGAATTGTTTCCGAAAAATTTGATACAGTAACACTTAGTAAATAGCTTGATTGATTGCTTGCATTGTAAATTTGTACATATTAATTTTTTCTGTTCAGCACCCAAGCAAGATGTACCCACGGAGTAAAGGTACAAGGCAGTATACACTATTACCAGTAGTCAGTTGTTATTTACTGCAACTTACAGTATTTTCTATATAACTTTCCATTATGTATAGTATATATAATTTCTATGTGAATTTATTAGGAGTAGATTATTATATTGAGTAACTTTGTATATCTCAATTTGAAGATAATCCCTTTCAGCCCCAAATACACCAAAAGGCAAATTGCTTTTTAAAATTCTCCCAACTGGAGCCCATACTTTTCCTGTTACAAGTTAAGGAGAGTGTTGCTTTTCATCAACAGTTTTCTATGTTTGATCAGTTACCATATTTATTATTTTTCTCATTATTATTTTTCTCATGATTATTATTTTTTCATTACTAAAATGTCTTAACTACTGTATGTTGTAAGGAGAAGTTAGATGTATAAAACTGACTTGGGCTAAAGGAGTCAAACTGGTATTTTAATGAACAATTTCATCACAGACAACTTTTCAGATGACAATTTGGCTTAACTAGGTGTGGGATTTTTTTCCCAGTGCTTAGAAAATGATCAATGCTATTGTCTGTATTGTGTATAACATGGTACTGAGAAGGAAGTTAAAAAAATTATCCACTGGACAACTACTCACCTGCAGACTGTTTATCGTGCTATTGATTACTGCAGTATTTACAGTATTCTTAAATCAAACCACTATTAGTTTGTATTTAGCACAGTGTTCTCACTAGCTACAGGCTAAGAAAAAAAAGAAAAGGGTACTTTAATAATAAGCATGTTCTATGAACAATTTGGGACTTGGTTTTAAACTGGGAAACAACCTATTTAAACTGCCCTAGCAGTGATACAAAAGGACATAACTTTGCTAATTGTAAATTTTCTAGGAAAAAAAACATTTAATGGATTTTTAGTTTTAATCACTTTAAAGAATGTAATGGAAATTAGCACCTTAATCAAAAGAGTGCTAGAATCTAAGCAAAATCAAGAGGGCACTAAAAAAAACAAAAGGGCAATTAAAGTACCCTGGTTTTGGCTTGTCAAGATCGTTGTAACAAATTAAAATTTCTTGTTGAAGAAGCTAGTGTTAGACTGTCAGATTTAAACAGAAACTCAGCTCAGTCTTCAACAACCATCTCAAGCATTATGTTATTTATTGTTTCCTTAATTTACTTTTTTTTTCTTTATGTAGTTTTTGTTTTGTGGAGCAAATAAGTTATCTGCACTGTTGTAGAAACTGCTTTTTGTCCATGATGTTTTGTCTGATCTGATGTTAAAATTGTTTAATCCACAGCTGCAAAGTTTGATTCTACTGGTCGCCCTGTCTCTCCAGCCTTTTATACAGGACAAATTGCTTATCATGATCTTATTTATGTGAGTACTACATAAAAATATAGAGTTGATAAGTTACTAAATTGTGTTAAGACAACAAAAGTATACAGATTGAGAACAGTCTTAAAAGTATTAATGGTAAAAACAATAGAGAAAAGTATGGTAAAGATCTCAATTTTTAATCATTGTTTTTAATTTTTTGAGCTGTGTGCATAAGAAGAAAGTTGTAGTTAGTTTAAGTAAGAAGAACATTTTTTGCCATCTAGATTAAGTTACTTTATTATTACCAAAATATATTACATATATGCTTTAGTTTACAATACTGTGGTCATATCTTCTAGTTCTGTCTCATACACTTGCTGTAATTGATCTTGTATAAACTTTATGTGCAGTGTGGAAAGTTTCCTTTTTTGTAAATTCATGACAAATGGTTTTCTTTCTTTACATTCTTTAGTTTAAAACTTTATAACATTTTTATTTAGCTAGCTAATTTAATAACACAATTAGCTCATTATTACTAGCTTTTGAATTCAATCAGTTTGTTTTTGTTTGAATGCATTAATATCTTTTAATGTTTATTCTGCTAAAAACGATTTCACAAAAACTAAAAACTTCAAAACAACTGCTTGAAAACCTATGAAGTTACCATTCCTTTTCTTTGTATTTACAAGTAGATTCTGAAGATGTCCATTGCTTTAGCAAATTCTCAAGTTTGTAATTTTGAAATTTTATGACTTTGTTTTGTAAACATTCGGCAGGATAAGAGTTAATATACATATTTTGCCTTTTTTAGTTAATAATTATGTTAAACACATATTACTTATAAATACTATCTCCAGAGTGTTTTGACTGCTCTTGATTTCAGGTTATGACCAATTAATTTAAAAGACAAGTTGTTATACGTGCTTTTTTTTCTATAAGAACCAGTAAATTTGGCCGAGCCCCATGGTTCTTAATTTTTTGGCGATTTGAGCCTCAAATTGTTCTTAAATTGTTCGTATTTCTATATGTTTTTAAATCAAAGAAAAACTAAGTCAAACAGGTGTTGTAATACATGTGTTAAAAATCGAATTTGCCGAGCCATTTTCCCGAGACAATTTTTAGTCATTATAAACTGTGAAGCATTTCTTATTCATTCTGTATTGTTCAGTCAAAGATCAAAGCTCAGCAAACTTTAAAAAACAATTGGCCATTGAGCCCGAGCCTCAGCTTGTTCTTAAATTGTTCTTAAATTTTCGCCTCATTCTTATAAAACTGTTCCTATAAAAAAAAAGCGTGTAGCTTCATTAGCTAATGAGCACATTTTACTAGGCGTAGCAATTTTGTTTGATTATTTTTTATGTTTCAGGAAGTTTACCAACAGCAAGAAAAACTTGAATCTTCTGCCAGTCAGGTTCTAGTCCAACAGCTGGGTCATTCAGATGCTCATTTGCAGTCGTAAGTGTTAATTTTTTTGATTTTTATCATTGTCATTGCAGAAGGAGAACAAATACTACTCAGATCATTGCTTGTGGGTTCAGGCTTGTCGTGCCAACTTTTGGCCTGGCTATTGGTCTGGTTTGTAGTTTGAATGTCATGAATGCGACTGTGCGAGCTAAAATGTTTACCAACTTAAGTACAAGTTTATAGGTTGAAAAGTTATTTTAAATAATGGTGTGCAGAAATATGAATGGAGCTACAGTAATTAATTTTACCATGCAACATCAGTAAGTTGTATGTACAGTAATACAATAACATATTATTCTAGAGAAGAAACTTTATTCTTCCGTTGGATTCAGTGGTACTATAAATTTTGTGCAGGATTTTGCAAGGTGGGTGGGTTGTCACATCACCTCTAAGAGAAAATCTAAAAACTTCCACACACATTGGTGAACAACTTTAAAACAAAGCCACAATTGTCGCATGAGTACATTGCATTTTGAGACAACTGACTGGCTTGAACTGAGGGAGTTGAACAGTCTTGTCCTCAGTTACCTACAGTGTCATTATTCTTCTGATGACATTCATTTGCACACATTTTGTGAAATGAAGATTGAGGCTCATACCTTTGCTTTGTATTTGTCCAAAGGAAAGTGTCTGCTGATGAGAAAATGCCACGTGTTATGAGATGGCTCAGGAAAGAAGAGTTAGAGAACAAGCTTCAGGAACAAATCTCAAACAAACAGGTCTGTTATCTCAGTAGTTATGCACAACAATTTGAGTACTAATGAAAATGATGCTGAGAGATTTTTTGGTGTTTTGCTCAAGTTTAACTGCAACCAGGAAAGCCCAGTTGGAATGTGTTAATCTACAAGAACCCAGGTGGCCAGGGTTCGATTTCTGGTGCCAAACTTCACTCAGGGTCTTAAAATAACTGAACTGAAGGTGCTGCCTTTGCTCTAACATCTGCAAACAATTAGACCTTTGCATCTTCTCAGATAAGGACATTAAAATGTTGACCCCACATGACAGACCTTGAAAGGGACTCCAAGTCCTGTTATGTGGTTATAAGTAATTTGGTGTGTTCTAGATCTGGTTTGTCAATTTGAGGTCAGTTAATAACTTAGAAGTATTAATTTTTATAAACCAAAGTAATTGTTTTACTTGTGACTTTGTGTGTAGGGTTACCATCAAATAAATACACATAGTTAAATCATGAACTAACTATGAACTGTATTATATTTAGCAACGACAATTTTTTAAATTGTTTATTTGTTTTTAGTATGAAAAAGTGATTTTCCGGCTAAAGAAACTAGCTAATCATCCCAACGCCCAACTTATACTGGACTTTTTGGATGAGTATCATCATCCTGTGTCTTTACCAGGAATAAGGAAAATAGAGAAAAAGGTAAGTAAAAGGTTAATTTATATTATGTTCCTGCAGCTATACTGTACAATAAATACTGCTTGGATTAAGTTTGCAAGCTTTGGTTAGAAAAAGTTTAAGAGGCATTTGACATGAAATCAGTTTTTCAATTTTCAAAAAGAGTACAACTGTAAAAAAGAACATTGGTTTGCCAAGTTTGAGAAACATGGGATGAAAATAGGTTAAGATATGTACAGCTTGTAGAACAAAATGTCAACAAGATGATATCAGGTCACGGGACTCTCACCTCTGTCTATACCAATATGATGCCACAAAGCAAAGGAAAGAAAACAATTTCAAAACATCTGTAACTGCTAGAGTTTTCAAAAGAAACTCTAGCAATTCTGGAGGTTTTAAAATCGATTGTTGACAGACAAAAATTAGCATTCTGGGGCAGAAAATGTCAAAAAGTTCCTATTTCATTGTATTTTTTGGCAGAATGTTAATTAGTTTAAGGCCATTCCTCTGTTTTGCAATGCACAGCTCTTTTGCGCATTTTCACAAATTTTATTTTTGTACTAAAATTTCTCACTAATGGTTCAAGTTTGCATAAGAATTCATGTACTCACTGACTAGAATTGATTCCATGCATTTGGACACAAATCAAGGCGTGCTTAACCTCACTCACCCCAGGCCCCTTGCAGAAAATACCATTTTGATGCTATTTTTTTCACCATTTTGTTCAATATCTAAAAACTGAATCATCAACATATACAAAGAAACAACCTGACAAAGTTTGAAAAAAATCTTTGTGCAGATTTTTTTAGGGGAATGACCTTAATTATTAAATTAAATTAATTTTAAAATTTAGAATTTAATTATTAATTAGTTTAGTTATGAATTTTTATTTTTTGGCAGAATGTTAATTAGTTTAATTATGGATTTGTTAATTAGTTTGATTATGAAATATAAATATAAAATTTAGTTATTATTAACTTAATTATGAATTTGTATTTTTGGGCTGAATGTTAATTAGTTTAATCAATTCTTATAACATTGTTTTTTGGGGCCGAATAATTATGTTAATCAGCTCTTATAACGTTTTTTTTAGTTGAATGTGCCATTTGATTATTATAATACTGTAAAAACTAAAAATCTTTCTCCTATAGTGAAAGGAGTCTAAGTTAGGTGTCTGCAGGTGAGCGGGATGGAAGTGAAGGTATGAAAATCTTTATAACTTTTATTTTCATTCACTTTACAGCTTGATGAACAAGGAAGGGCTAATGGCGTAGGTTTGTAGCAAGTTATTTTAAATATAATACTGTAGTTAAATGATTATTTGTTTTATTATTAGTTTCTTATCACTGTTAACATCCCAGTAGGCCATTCTGGTAGTTGCACAAGTTCCACCCAACATTCTCATACATGGCTGCACAAACTAAGTTTGCCAACACAGGTTCTTTTGTGAAATCAAATAATTCTTGCATTGCTTCATTTAGGTCATCGGAAGCGTTCAGTGGCAGAGATATGGATAAAGGATGGCTCAGGAGAGATGACAGTGAATGACAGACCATTTCTGGAGTATTTTAGCAGAGTGGGAGACAGGTGAGGCTGAAATTTTAAGACAAGTGTGAATTGTTTTAGTATGTGGTGGTAGATTAACCCAGTTGGTAAGGTGCCAGTCTGTTGTACTGGAGGCCCGAGTTCCATTCCCAGTACCAGACATTCGTTCAGGGTTTTCAAGAACATAACAAGGTGCTGCTTTTGCTATAAACAACTGCAAATGGTTAAGTTATGGAAAACAACATTAAACACAAGGTTCCAGAATAAAAAGGATAACCATGCCCCCTTTTCATGACATTTGAATAAATTATTTTTGAAATGTTATGGTGGTCTTTGATAAAAAAAAACGACCCACTTTCAACAATTTGAAGTCAGTTAGATCATAACCGTGAAACAATTTCATTTCCATAGTAATTAAATAAGTATTTGAACAACATCTTTTAAAGGGCATGCACATGTGTGAACAGCTCTTAAGAAAAAAATAAACCAAATTTTTGGCCAGAACAAATAATGTCGGTCCCAGCTTGTATTTTGTCATTATTCTATGCTATGAAATTTCGCTTTAGGGACTAAATATTTCATATTTGTGACACTAATTAATAGAAACAAAATCAGACAAAGTGCCGATGATATGGCAAGGGCCTGACGCCAGTATTAGCCTGTACATAATTGTAGATTTCCAATGCTTTGTTTTCAAATAATACAATGATTACATGTTTGGAGGGGATTTGTAGTGCAGTACAAAAAGAAAAAAGCAATGGGTCAAAAGCCAAGCAAAGGATTACTTTGCTGGTTGAAAGGTGCAATTTTATCTTGTGTTCAGTCCCATAATTTTACAAAAGGATAAAAGTTATGTTGAGGTGGCCGCAGTGATCATGTATGCAACTTCACTCATGCATAATTTTTTTTCACGCTTTGCTGCTGAGGTTGTATCTAAGAGATATGAAGAAATCGACCATATCTCCATGATACAAACAAGAAATCACCTACTTGAAAGCCTTTTATTTGTGACAAATTACTCAAAACAACATTTTTGAGCATCAAACACAAGTTGGCGGCGTGAACAGCTGCTGCTAATAAGTAAACAAACCAAATTTTTTTTGCCAGAGCAATTTGAATTTCATGCGGGCTTCACTCAACCGACGACAAACGCCGTCAATGTCAGCCCGTATTTTGTCATTATTTTATTCTCTGAAATTTCGCTTTAGAAACTAAATTTTCCATAGTTGTAGCACTAATAACATGACCTAGACGTGGGGCAACATATAACTTCAAATTTGGGCAAAGTGACCTGGGGCTACATGACCGTAGGGCAAGGTGGCCAATTACTTTTTTTTTGCATGTTGGAGCCGTCCATATCTCCAAGAAAAATTGCACTTCTTATATGAAAGAATTTCTACAGTGATCTGAAAGAAAAAGTTATTTTTAGGGGCAAGCTGAGAAACTTTGGCAGATCGAAGTAAAACATTTCAACAAAGACAAATCCAGCAACATGACCAGATCAAAACAGGCAGTATAAACAGGTCGAAACTCCAAAAATGTCACAAGAAAAGCCTTGACAAAAAAGAATTCTCAAACTTATCTTTAACTTTTTTGTTATGATAGTGAAATTAATCTTAGTGCAATTATAGTGAAATTAATCTTAGTGCAAATAAAACTTTGAACCCGATATTTGCATAAGAGATAGACTGGTGATACAATAAACATGACACAGCTGGCAGAGACCACAGACCTTAGATAAATTATTAACTCAACAACAGATCATTGGCAACTGAACATGTGAAACCTTTTTTACCTGAACCTTGAGTTTAAACCATAGGCCCTTCACCTTGGGAACTGAGAAACACGAACTCCAGGTATTGAGATGTATAATTCCTTGAAACACATGGAAATCCTGGACAACCCTGGAAAATTTTTGAAGCCCTTGAAATCCCTGGAAAAGCTCTGGTATTTTTTTTATAAGCCCTGGAAAATTTCTTAGAATTTTATTGAAACTAAATTCGGCAACTGATGCATTTTTTTTTGTTTCAAGTAACAGTTAAGATTTTAGACTTAATTTTTGCTTGTCGTTGTTATATTAAATATGATTTTTCATGACATTAAATACTACAAAGTTCTGGGTTGAAAGAGCCCTGGAAAAAACGAAAAAACAGCTCTGGAAAACCCAGGGTTTAAATAAAAACTCTGAAGGTGTATGAACCCTGATTAATAGTTTGTAGTTATTTGGAATAAGAGGCTTTAGATCGATCTGCGATAAGTGGAAGGGGTCATTGTACTCTCTACAGACAGATGACATCTTTAAATGTACTTGTGGAATAAAAATAATTTGTATCTTATTTTTTTCGTTAATAGACAACAGATCATGTTTCCATTTCTTGTGATTGACAAAGTTGGACAGTTTGACGTAGAGTGCAATGTCATTGGTGGAGGACCAACAGGTGAGTGAACCTGAGGGGCGAGTAGCATAACTTTCGTACCCAGGTAAGGATTTCCTCATGCATCTCTCAGATGCGAGGTTGCCTTGGGATTTTTATTGGTGGACTGGTTTTCGATGATGTAATGTCATCAGAAATTACCTTTTATAGACCTTTGACTGACTTCGGACACCTCGGAGATGACCAAAGACAGTTTTCAATTGCAAAGGGAGATTTGTTAGTCACTACCGCCTTTACCTAAAGATTCAGGATGGGGGGGGTTGTTTAAAGCTTAAAGCTTTAGATGGGGGACTTGTTATTGAGGGAGACATATTAGGGCTTTTATGCTATTCACTGACAATCAACCACAGTGTGTAGCAATGACAATTAGGCTTTATTACTGTACATCTACTGTATTACTGTACATTTCATTAAAACTGATAGAGAAAGTTGTGTAAAAAGTACTGTTGTGTACAGGAAAAAGTTGATTTTGTTTGTATGAGATGTAGCTATTGTACAGTCTAAGCACCAATAAACAGGTTTTAAAGTGTAGCATAGCAGTTGGACAGTTTTTGTTACTGAAGATAAATTACTACCAGAAGACCTATAGAAAAGTTTGCACTTACCACAACTTGCTGCCTAAGTTGATGTTGTTTATCAGACAGCCATCATTCACGCATTAGTGTATATTAGGTTTGATCTCAAATGTAATCGTACACTGCTTTGTGTAAGATCTGATCCACGACAACCACTGGCAGCCCAGACTCAAAATTAAAGCAAACCTTCAACCACATTATTTGTAGGAACCAATAACAAAGTAAAATTGCAAATTTGTTTTCCAATGAAATCTGTTTAACCAAGGTTTGATGTTGTATTCGGTTATCTTTTGATCATTTGCAGCTTGTTTTTTAGATATTTTAAACAATTTTGTTTATCTCCTGTGGGTGAACCCACAGGGTAACAGAATGCCTAAAAAATTGCTACAAAGTATCAACCGACGACCAAAAAAAACATGAGACCAGGTTAGTAAAATTTTATCGAAAATCAGACTTGCTACTTTACTTTGCTGTTGATTCCATACAAAATACTGTGTTTGTAGATTCACTCTGATTTGTATCTGGGCTGCTGTATGTAGTTGTTCAAGATCTCATCTTACGCTAGCAGTGTAAATTTAATTACGAACGAACACATAATACACAACTGTGTGAATGAATCGCTCTCTATGTTCTTATGGCTGCAAGTAGTGGATTTTAGCAAACTTTGAGAACAGAATTTTTCATTTGTTCAGAATACTGTACAGAAATGTCAGAGGCTTGCCGTACTGAAAGTCATTTTTGCTACAATTTAGAGAATAAGTGCAAAAAAGAGTTGATATGTGATAGCCTTAGTAACATAGAGACTGTTATAGAAATTCTTAAAGATATAGATCTAGTGGCATAGATAAGAGTTTAAAAAAGTTACTGATTTAGATCGAAGTAAATATGATATTAACAATAGTAACTTGAGCTGTTTAAATAGAAATATTAAGTAACGCTGCCAAAAGGTCTTGCAAGCAGCAAAACAGAATTAACTTTGAGGAAAACACACATTTTTCAATTTTCTTAACATGTTTTGACATTACTAGTGTCATCTTTGTTGGTGCCGAAAAATGAGTATAAAAAGAAAGTATGTAGAATAAAATAACAACATAAAAAGGATAATTGCAATGTTCAAAGACAAAGAATTACAAAGATAGTTTAAAGTTAACATGCTTGACTTGGAAATTGGGTGAAGGTTTTCAAATTTACTACAAATGGCATCTTTGATGTTGAGTTGGAAGTCTGTTGAGATATAATCTAAAGTTTGAAGTGGCCTGTTGAACAAAGAGAGTCATGAGAGTGTCGAAACATGTTTGGAAAACTGAAAAATGTTGTGTGCTTCCTCAGAATATTCGGTAAATAATGATACTTCTAAGTGATGTAAAAATTCTTAAACTGAGACAGTATTTAAAAGATATCACTTAAGAAAACAACCATAAAAACTGTTAACTTGGACTGTTTAAATAGAAATACTGAGTAGAAAATGATACTTTTAAGTGGTGTGAAAGTATTAACCCAAGACAGCATTTAAAAGATACTTAAGAAAAGAACTATAAACTGTTAAGGACTATGGTAAGCATAATGCAGTATGTTTACTATTTACACTATTTACACTGGAATCTGTGCTCTTAAATAATCAGTTATAATGATTCCATCCAAAAAGACTCAAAATAGTTGTTTGTACAAAGTGTTTATAAGTCCATTCGCTGTGGCTTCTTAATTTTTCTCATCGACCTCTTTGTGATATCACCACATGGCTCCTCGGGAGAAGCGTCGTCAGAGGCCATACTCTTAATGCCTGTCTGAGCACCTTTTATTGATGGTCCATTATCAGTCTTCTTTGGTACCATTGAACTGACAGTGTCCTCCTCATGGACCCTTTTCAAGAGGGGCTGAGGCATGGCAGGTTGCACTTTTGGCTCTGAAATGTTGGTGTCTTCTTCGTCAGAGGGCTTTCTCTTAGAGCCTGTCTGAACACGTTTTACTGATGGTCCTTTATCAGTGTTCAGACATCTCTTCTTTGGTGCCATTGGACTGACAGAATCGTCCTGCTCGAGGACCCTTTTCAGGAGGGGCTGAGACGTGGTTCTTAGCACTTTTGGCTCTGAAACGTTGGTGTCTTTCTCGCAAGAAGCTATTCTCTTATAGCCTGTCTGAAAACCTTTTACTGATTGCCCATTATCAGTTTTCAGACATCTCTTCTTTGGTGCCACTGGACTAACAGAATCGTCCTGCTCAAGGACCCTTTTCAAGCGGGGCTGAGATTTTGTAGGTAGCACTTTTTGCTCTGAAATAGTAGCGTCTTCCTTGTGTACCCTTTTCTTGAGGGGCTGCGGTGTGTTTGGCAGCGGCTTAGGCACTGCGGTGTAAGCCATAGGAAGATGTGACATCTCCTGCAGTCCTGCAGTTTGGGATGCCTTTGGTGGAGCTTTGCGCAATGCAGGTTGTGCTTTTGGTTTCTTTCTATTAACAGATGTATCAAGGGATTTGGTTCCAAGGAACTCAATTGATGTAGCTTTCAAGATTTGTTCAATGCTTGGGATCTTCAGACCTTCAATGGTATAATTCCATTTTTCTTTCGGAGGAGATTCTTTGGCACCTTGCTCAGTCAGTCTGTTTGAAGCGCTAACCGATGCCTGTGTGGCACTTGAGTTCACATGGTGACTTGTAACACTGGAAAAGGGCACTGGGTTCATGCCAACTGAACCTGATTTACAGCCCAAAGTTTTGGATATTGCTGATTCCCCCATGACACTTTGCTGTGACTGGTAGCTGCTAGCGCTGGATGTTGGTGGAAGACCAATGGTGCTGGAAGTCAATGTGCAAGTCACAGCTGGGATGCATGGTTTTTGGCGAGAGGCTCTAGACATGGCTGGCGCTCCTGTGACACTGATCTGTGGAAGGTAGCTGCTAGCACTGGATGTGCTTGGAAGACCCACTGTGCTAGAAGTAAATGTGCTTGCCACAGCTGGGAGGCGTGGTTTGTGGCCAGAGGCTCTAGACATGGCTGGTACTCTTGTGACACTGGACTGTGGAAGGTAGCTGCTAGCACTGGATGTGCTTGGAAGACCCACTGTGCTAGAAGTAAATGTGCTTGCCACAGCTGGGAGGCGTGCTTTGTGGCCAGAGGCTCTAGACATGGATGGTACGTCCGTGACACTGGGCTGTGAAAGGAAGCTGCTAGCACTGGATGTGTTTGGAAGACCAATGGTACTTGAAGTCAATGTGCAAGTCACAGTTGGGAGGCGTGGTTTGTGGTGAAAGGCTTTAGCCATGGATGGTACGTCCGTGACACTGGACTGTGAAAGGTAGCTGCTAGCACTGGATGTGTTTGCAAAACCCATTGTGTTGGAAGTCAATGTGCTCGTCACTGCTGGGAGGCGTGGTTTGTGGCGAAAGGCTCTAGCCATGGCTGGTACCCCAGTTGCATAGAAGCTAGGTTTGTTACCTGGTACTTCTGAAAGGGTTTGTAGGCCGGCAGTTGTGGACACTAACGAGTTAGGCACAGCAGACAGACCTGTCTCACTGGCGCCCGGTTGACCCCCAAAAGGCCTGCTCATGCCCGGAACCTTTATGATGCCCAGTTGTGATTGGTAGCGATTTACCAAAGGTGTTGCTGGCAAGCCTTCGCTGGTGGCAGCTAGGAAGCCTGTGGTACTGGAAGGTAATTGGACTCCAGTAGTTCTAGACATACTTGGTAGGCCTGTGTAACTTGGCCGAGCTGGGGTAATTTCAAAAGAAATTGGAGAGTCTCCCTTGTTAGGTGGAGCTCTCACCGCAACAGCTGTGCGAGAGGGTAAAACTGGATGAAGATTCAGAATGACATGCTCCACTTCAACTTCAAGTTGGGATCCCTCTTCCGCCACCTCCTAAACAGAGAGAATAACCTTGTGTTAAAACCAAAGACTATATTCTCATTTTGTCTCAAGTTTTTTTCGCCTCAGATTGTTTTTTAGTATACAAAAATGACTGCAATGGAATCACTATGGCTTCTTGCTGTTTTTTGCGTATGTTACACATTGAAGCCTGCTTCACTCATAAATGGCGAGTTTATCAAACTCCCAAACTCGTGAAACACAAGGTATAAACCCTGTACAGCATTGCTTTTGCAGGAGTTTATTTTATTTATTTTTACAGTTTCTTGGACAACTGGGCTGGTTGTTGAAAGGCAGGTTAACTTTAACCCTGGGTTAAGCAACTCATCCGGGCAGGGTTGTTCGATGGCTGGTTAACTTTAACCCTGGGTTAAGCCAAAATTCAGGCAAGGATTTGTACTGCTTGCAAGGAAAGCTTTACGGTTCTTAAAAATACCTTTTAGATTTTCCACGGAAAAGACTTGTCAATTCCAAAATTACAGCTCAGATCAGTCCTTGTAAGCTTGGAAACAAGAATGCAAGTTAAGAATTTAACCCTGGGTTAATGCTAATCGCCCTTTGGACAGTTGCGCCCTGGGATGTAGTATTTAGCATTTCATTCTCTGAAACAATTTTTTCCCCACAACATGAAAATTTGCCGGACTGCAAGAACACACTTCTCACAATATGTATGCCCTACATTGTGTATTATGAACAATTAAACTTTTCTGATAGTAAATAATAAGCATAACAATTTTTTAAACCAGTTTCAAGTGCTTGAGAAAATCCATCAAACCATTGACGTATACGGGTTTAACTTGGCAAAAAGCCCTACCTGAGTATTGTCAACCTCGGAAACTTGTACTTCTTTATCATGAATGGCCCGAGGAACTCTGCAAGATAGACAACAATTGTTGTTGTTATTATAATTATTATTATTATTATTATTATTATTGTTATTATTTTTATTTTTATTCGAATTAGCCAAAAAGGTTGGCCTTTTCCCTTCTAATAAGGGGTAGCAATAACTGCCAATATTTGGCAGTTATTTTTGTAAGACACCAATTATGTCAACGCTAGTAGTCATGAAATTGTTTCACTTTTCCATATAAACGTCTTTTTCATTCTCTACTTATCCGTTCTAAATCTCTCTCATTATTAAACAGTTCTCTTATATCGTTTTTCAGTTGTTTCATCCCTCCTCCTAAATCACAACCGGTTATTGTTATTAAATTATTATGATTATAATTATTATTGTTATAATTGTTACTACTATTATTATTATTATTACTTTTATTATTATTATTATTATTATTATTATTATTATTATTATTATTATTATTATAATTATTGTTATGTTTGTTAGAAACATTAAATGAGTACCAGCATACATGAACCACTTTGATGGGGCTGGCAAATGCGCCTATATATGCTTCCGGTCCACTGGGAAAAACTGATTATTGTTAAGCACTTTCTAGCTATTTTCTTTACTTAAATTGTGTTTGAGATGTTTTACCCACCTAATAGGTGGCGTCCATCTCGGTAGCACGACCATGTCTGGAATGTCAGCTATGTTGTTGCTGATATCCTGTGACGACAGAGACGGACAAATTGTTACAAATCTAACATGGCTCGAGTTTTTTTTAATTACCTCTTTCTGTCTTAAGCTGTCTTTCATTAGTCAAACAATTGAGAACAGCAGTGATATATAACATTCAAGAACTAAAAAACTAAAAATAAAAGATTTTAAAAAAGAAACTGTTCAAAATTTAAATTTCTAACAATTTGAAAAAATTCAAAATTACATAAAGTCTGAGAGTTTTGGGGATAAATCTAATACTCAAGAAACTGAGAATCTTTATATCGTTAAAGAAATAGGAAGATATTAAAAAGTTAAGAATTTCAAAATCGAAAATGTAAAAATGAAAGAGACTTGAAAATAAAAAACCTTATTCTGATGTTCGATATTGTTATTCTTAGATTTATCAATGTAGAGAAACTGAAAGATATCAGTTTGTTGTTTCCCTTATCAACTTTATTATTATTGTTAAGGCAATTTTTGTCATTATTGTTTTTAACACCGTTGCACAAAAGTTTTAACTATGAAGAGCGATTGATACATTTTGTTACAACAAAAACTAGTAAGAAACTTGTACAGACCTTCCAGCTTCGCCCTTCGTCACAGAGTCTCCAAACTCCTTCCCGTCTTGGTCTGGGTGGAATGTCTCTTTTTTCCCATTCTTGCCGAAGCTTGCTGCCAAGCGAAAACAAAAACATAAAGTAGATTTAGACGTTAGACATGGCCATAAGTATAGGTAATCGCATAAGGCCGAGTAAAATTAAGGATTAAGTTCACGAGTATTTTCAACTTTTTCCAAAAGCGACTCGGGCAATTTGGAAAATAACTGAAAACACGAGTGATATTTATCCCTAATTTTACGATGAACCAGGCGATTAAATGTTTATGACATCGGGGGCAAAATTCTTCATTTTTCGCGCGCGGTATCCGACGAAAAAGCGTTGCATAGTTTAACTCATTCATCTCAAATTTCTTCGAAAATTGCAAGAGATGTAATAAAATCTTTGTAATCTCTGAAAACATTCGGAAATCTTCGGAAGAAGTTTGAAATCGTTTCTAAAGCATTTTTATGATTTTTTTTTAAGTTCGGAAAATCTTCCCAGGTATTCGGAAACGTTCGGAAATCTTTGGAAATTTTCGAAAATCTACGGAAACTGTTTCCAAGGCGTTTATGAAACTTCTTAAAATTTTTGGAAAATCTTCGGAAATTTTGGGAAGTATACCAGCGACCAATCAGCGCTAAGTAATTTTGCCCTGAATTAAGAAAAAAAAGCCCCGCTGTTATCCAATCAGCTCAAAGAACTTTTGCCCTCTATGCTATAAGTTTAGAAATAACTATAAATTAAAGACTTGTATGCATGTCTTTTTAAAAGTCAGAATTATGAGATATAAAACTCGATTTTGGCTGTGAATTTAAACTGATCCGTTTTTAGTTGCGGGAAGTTAAGTGAAAACCTTACGCTTTAAAGCGGTCAAACGATTAATTCGATCGCTCAAAAAACTTACTGTTCAGGATCTTGAGCTTCTTCAAGTCGTGTTTGACGACGAGTTCGATAACGTGGCATTTTGGACGAGTTTATAAATCAGCAAGGATTTTCTAAACTCTACTGGTGTAGGTTTTCCGATTGAGTTTCAAGCGAGACTGTTTAAAAACAAATTTACCAAAAAATTTCGAGATATGATTTCTCAACGGAGTCGCACTGAACGCATTCAGCAAATGAATTTCTAACTTAAAACTCACTGCGTAAGCTGCGGAGCTGTGATGTAACAATGGGTCTTTTTACGTAGGCGATGCATCGTGTTAGGTAAGAAAGGCGCGAGCGTTTTGTTTAAACTGAAAAGTTTTAATGTTACATTTGAGAAGAAGAACTTACGTTTGATCAATTTCATAAGTTTCAACAAACCCTTAACAAAAAAGATGTTTGAAAACTTTGAAAACTTTGAAAACTTTGTGCGATAAAAGAATTCCAACATCCGTGGGAGAATGTTTTGCAATCTTTTTCTGTTGCCAACTAGATGTAGCGTGAACAATAGTTTTGGCCTTTCATTTGTAAACGGTGAATTATCGATCAGTCTTACCTTGTCATCGAACGAAGTCTGGGAGAATAGCAAATACGCATGTTTTCAATACCGATCGTTTAAGCAGATTGCTCGGAATAGTTGATTAATCAACAAGTCATGATATGTGAGAAACAACACCGCGCGCGCGCTTTAACGGTTATAAATGCTGTTGACGAATACTGTTTTGCATTGAGATTGGTCGATTTGCCGTAGCTTTGTGCCTCGCGTAAGATAACAGTTTTAGTATAAACTAGCTCGGCCGTTTGATTGGTTTAGAAATAATAGATTTGAAACAATTTACCTCCGAAACAAAATGGCGGGCGCAGGTCCGTTTCAGATGACGAAATTGGAAAACAATACGAAATGCTATTCCTCAAAACACTAAAATGGCTTTGGTTTAAAAATATATCAAAGTTAGTAAGCTTTGTTTTTTTGTTCGGAGCTTTAGTAGTTTTTTTTCTATTTCTTCTTACAAATATTTCTTTGCAATTCCGATAGATCGTTTGCCTTGCTGGTATATTCTAAATCACTTATTCTATTTCAGTTTCCGTTGATAATGGCTTAATGAATATCTACCTCGTGCCTTCGACGTTCAGTAGATATTTGCCACTATCCAACTCATTGGAAATAGAATACAGTTTGTTTCTGTACGTAAATATTCAAACGCGCGGAATCCGCCACGCATCCCGTATAACGATATTTTATTTTTTTTACAAGAATGGTTGATGCTTGACATGCTAGTTTCAAATACTCAAAGGGCGACTAGACCTACCGTAGAAGCAGACACTTGTCAGCTAGGAACTTTATTGATAGCTAGATTTTCCATGTGTCAGTGTTTTTCGTTTCGGGTGTAGTCCTACACTATAGAAGGGTTATGCCCGAAACAACTATTAAAAAAACAATGGTAAAAAATAAAAACTTAAACATAGCATTTGATTGGTGCCGTTACACCAGAAAATGATTTTAATCGAGTTTTATGGGCAAACCATGTTGACTTTGAGTAAAATTGATTCATCAAACAAAAAAAAAGACGGTTGAGATGAAGAGCAAAGTTCTCTACTTTTCAATGCAGCTATTTTCCTTTTGAGGGCTAAATCGATGTAGTTATTTAGCGTTCTGAAAAGGTGTAAAGTTAATGCGAGTAAAATGCGTGACAAAGCATAATATTCGATATTTTCGTAGTTTTTTCTGCCACAAAATCCTCAGACAGCGTTTACTTTTATTTAATTGAAATTCTACTGAAGAAAGTTCTCGGAAATATTTGCTGGAGCATATTTTTAAACTCGCAACTTCCAAAAACCACTCGCTTTTCGTGAGTTTACGAGTGCTAATTTCGAGCCAAAGGCTGATCTTTAACCCTGGGTTAAGCGAAAATTTAAGAAGTAGTTTCTTCTCTAAGAAAAGGCTTACGGTTCTCATAAAATAGACCCTTTTCACGCAAAAATATGTTAAACATACGAAGAAACTGTGGCCATCGCCAAATTCAGCGCATCCATATTAGCAAATATGCAAAATTTCGTAAACATTTCCCTAAAACTAATGCAGATATGAAGTTTTGAAACCTTGCTATTCTGCCCTTATTATTACAGAGAAATGTATTTGAAAAACGTGTAAACGAGGCGATACCTGTCCATCTTACTTTTCATTGGAAAATTATCCAGTTTCAAACCTTTATATTTGCGTCAAATTGCGGCCAATCTTTATTAGACTTTGTACCTTTACTAATATTAATGTGCTGACATATGACTCTGGATTCGTTTTCCCGATAAACTGAGTTTATTTCTATGCCATGCCAGCGTGATAAAGGTCTATACTGATTAGCTTTTCAATAGAAATTTTACTCGGCCAATTCCAAAATAGCAGCTTAAATCACAGTCTCTGTAAAGTTGGGAACAATAACGTAAGTTAAAACTATAACCGTGGGTTAACTAGTGCTAATCGGCTTTGAACAACTGGACACTGAATGTTTAAGCGGAACGTTTGGATCCTATTTGGGAAAATTTACCGATTTGTCACAAAGTTTAGAAATATATGGTACATTTAAGGGAGCTAGGATGGCCAAGTGGTTAGCGCTCGTGTCTCCCACCTTAGTGATCTTGGGATCGAGTCCTGTGTTTGCATGTGGGCTAAGATTTGTCGATCTTCTTCTGACTCGGAGGGTTTTCTCCGGTTTTCCTCCCTCCTTAAAATCGACTTTAACGCCAAGATTTGTGCCGAGGGCCGTATGTTAAAAAAACTTCTACAAAATAAAGTTTTTATTTTTTTTTGTACAAGCACAGAATGAAAATTGGCGAGTGTATAATGTGGTTATTTAACATGTTATAACGTTTTGTTGTTTCAGGCCAAGCTGGTGCAGTAAGACTGGCCATCAGCCGTGCTCTTCTCAGCATCTCAGATTCGTTTGCCGAGCCCCTACAAGACGGTATGGCTGTTTATTTTATATAGAAACTGGTATAGTACAGCTAAAATATAGAAACTGGTATAGTTATGATATATGATATGATATTTTAATTCACTCTCCTACATGGGATTTTCAGAGTAAATTTACAAAGTTTTTTCACTAACTAGACTGTCTAAGCTGTCTAATCTAATACAAGGT
>JAOBRD020260421.1:0-41269 GCA_027575215.2 Hydrozoanthus sils
AACCATGGACGGAGATATCGGAAGAAACATGAGGAAAAGTGGCCACAAAGCGTGCTTTAGGTTAAGTCCCGCCTTAAGCTGGAATTCATGTATGACAACTATAGTCACCAAATAATTGCTAGGAAGTACATTTGTGGCTATCTGACACGTACTCGTTAGGTTTTCTCACTTTGTGCAACAACTGACTGTAATGAGCTTTGGTTGTAAATTTGGTGCTTTGATATTGAAATGAACACCTATTTCTTGTTCGTTTCACAATGGCTGATAGATTCAGACCAGCAAAACCATACGAAGAAGAAGAGGCCGTAACAAAAGCGACCCTCTTCTAAAAACAAATGGGCTGCTTCAATTTTTCTGCAAGGAACCAGAAGTTAAAAATATATACCCACATTAGAACCAGGTGTCTTGATCAAAGATTACAATCTACAACAGAGACCACTTTGTTCCATGCTTTTCGTGAAATCGACCTCATAAGTCTAAGTCACTGGATGACTAAAGTTGTTCAAGAAGTAGCAATGCCGTCTTAATGAGATATATCCTTACAAGACGCTGTTGTTTTGTTGGTTTATGAATAATATGATGATTTAGAAACATTTTCCAGATTTGTTTCAAAATTGTTGAAACACATGTGTTGTTAGGACTTGTGTTTCATGTGGTTTCTAAACCCATCTTAACCACAGTAGCGATTTTTGGTTTGCTAACTGGTTCATGAAGTATCAATGAGTGACTCAGTGCTCCAAACCCGTTGTTAATCTGGGCCCGGTTGTTCAAAGGCCGATTGGCACTAACCCAGGGTTAAATTTTTATTTTACGTTCTTGTTTCCGACTTTATAGAGACTGGTTTGAGCTGCAACAATGGAATTCACTTTTTCCCATAGAAAATCTAAACAATATCTTACAAGAACCGTAAACTTTCCCTTAGAGAGTAAGTTACGGTTTGAATGTTAGCTTAACCCAGGATTAAAGTTAGCCAGCCTTTGAACAACCCAGACCTGCTTTCTAGATGAAAGCCTGTTCTAAACTTACCCTCTTGCATTTTTTCTCTGTGCAGTTTAGGGCGTAATCAGGATAACCGTCAAAGTCCGAATCGCGTTCACACAAGATTCCATTGCCCGTCCAACCAATATCACACTGCAATTCATCAGAATCAATTAACCATCGGGTGAATAACTCACTGCTTACAAGTCATTTTCAGACTGAGGTCAGAGTATGTCGTTGACGAACAATTTAATTTGTTAGTTTTCTAAACCTGTTCTAAAAAAGTCTCGGATACATACAACTAAAAGGTGTAAACGGCTGGGTTTTTTCGCATTCTTAAAAAATCAAAGGGCACTTAAATGGCATATGAAGTGAAAAATTATATTATTTCAGTGGATAGATCTTGCTAATCGAGGAATAGTGGTTAAAAAATTATACCAAAATCTTTTACGGTTATGATAACGTTACAAAAGGTTCCAGCAAGTTTGTATTTTTCTAATATCTGCTGCCAATCCATAACCTTCGGATGAATTTGAGCCAAATTTAAACTGATGATCGATCTACCTCAAGATACATCAGCAGCCTAACTTTGGTTTTAACTTAATCCAAAGGTTATGGATTGGCAGTAGGTTTTAAAAAAAAATGGAAACTCGTCGGAACCACTCGTGGCGTCATCAATTGAAAAACTTAAGTGTTAATATCTCAAGAACTACAGATGTGATGCTACACGAGGCAATTTCTTGTGCAACTACAAGTTGCACGAGCCATTGCAGCGTGCAACAACCCCTGCAATGGCTAAAATTGTTGCGAGACAAGTTGCAGCAAAAGTAGAATCCGGTTCTACTTTTCGCAGCGATTGCAGCTACTTTCTTCAAGTTTCTGGGGCTAACTGCGCCATGTAACACCCCTTCTGCAAATTATCTTGAAACGCCATTGCAAGACAAGTTACACAAGAAATTGCCTCGTGTAACTTCACCTTAAAAGATGAAGTAATAAACTTCACATCTACTTTAAGGTTACTTACAATACCTTATAATACGCAATAATACAGCACAGTGCACTACAACTCAATACATTACCGTCATACCATCGGTTAATGGCTAAGACAACCTGTTTAATACACCACTGTTCTGCCAGTAGCGCTTACCTTACAGTGGAAATCGCGGCCTCCCCTGAGTGCAGTGCATTCTGCTCGCTTGTGACAAGGGTTGCTTCGTGAGTCAGTCGGATCACAATACTTGAGGAAGATGCATGCAATCTTGGGATCTCCAATGAACCCGGGAGGGCACTTACTACATTCATAGCCACCCTGTTAGAATTTTATACGGTTTATTCCTAGCAAACCAGAATCATTGCTAAGAAACAGTAGAAGGAAGCCACAAGAATTTCATTGTGAACTTTTACTCCAATGCTTCTCTATTCTTTTGGTTACTTTTCAATTTAAGGTCATGAAGTTCGAATTAGAGATTGTTTCTAGTTATTGAGCCTTATCCTGCTAAGTTTTTAAAATTCAAACAAATAAAATCTCAACAAAATTGCAATTTTCCGAATTTCTTTTAAAAAGCAATGGCTAATTTCAGAATCTACTTGAAAAGGCAAAGAAAATGAATGGTCATTTCGTAGGTTTTCGAAAAAGTGGTATCAAAGGTAGTGTTTTTAAAATTGTTGCTCAGTAAAACCGTTTTAGCAGGATAGAGTTAATGAAAGGATGTTTCCTAGTTCAAAGATAAGTTCTTGTGTCGGTGAAAAGACTAACGTTCGTTTGCCAGAGAACCTTCCCACGTTACGGCCACTTGTCCTTGTTTTTACGTGTTCAACCCCGACATTGTATCATTAAGATAATTTGCTATGTATTAATACTGTGAATAAGGTTTATTACTTATGAAGACGGACCCTCTCTAACGATAGCGAACTAAGCAGGTAAAAATACCAAGCTTGAATTTACTTACAAGGGTGTTAGTACAGTTTGAATGTTTGTCGCATCCACCGTTATTCGTGTTGCATTCATCCATATCTTCGCAGATCTATAACGCAATACAAATGTACTTCAGCCGCCAAAGCAACGACAACCTTGCAAAGAGAAAGTAGAATGTGCATGCATATACCACAGGCCTTTCCATCAAGTCAGCAAGCTCACCCAGAATCATGTTGTTATGCCACAAACCACAGTCGCTGTACTTATAACATTGTTATTGCGTCCATAGCTTACGATAAACACGATACCTGTTTATTTCTCCGGGCGAAGCGGAGTCCAACGCCGTGAACAGCCGCTCCTCTAAAGCCAGTCGGGCAGGCAGTGCAAGTGTACCCTGGATTACGATTACGGCACTCAGTTTGTTCGGAGCATGGGTCCAGTTTGCACTGTAAAACACGAATAATATAGTAATTTTCTTTTCAGATACAGTTTCCATCAGAATACCAAAATATTTAAAAGATCTGAATTGTGAATTCACTACTACAAATGTAAAGTTTTTTAAAAATACTCAGTTAAAAAGAGATGAGTGAAAAAAAAGCTATCTCAGATCTTTTTCTTCTCTTTCTTATTTACTTATATTTCTTCCCCTTGGTTTCCATACTTTTTCTTCCCCTTCCCTAATCTATACTTCTCAAACTTTTCCTTTACTTCCTTTTGCTCTCTCTTTACTTTCTCTTTTCCTCCTTTTCATTTTTTAGCATTATGATAGCGAAAAAAATAAAGGTAAGACTGAATTCTAGAATCATCGCGAAAGCAGTAAGAGGAAGCTAATTGTGTATTTTCCGTTATTGTATCGACGTCGTTGTAATTGTGGAACGCTTACCTCATCGATATCCGTGCAGTTAATGCCGTTGCCTTCCATTCCAAGTGGACATGTCCCGCACTCAAAACCGGCCAGACTTACTGGATCATTGAAGCAAGGCACGCCGGGAAAGCATGGCTTGAGCTTACAGTAATCATGCACTGTCGACAAAAAGAAAAAGATGCATTACTTCTACACAGGAGTTCTTAAAGAGCTACTGAAGCCATTTTGTCATTGGTACTTTTATATCAAAGGGCTTTTCCAACACTTCTATTCAACTGTTAATGGATAAAAGTGCTTACCTGACCATTTTAATTTTAAAAATGCATTCAGTGCGAATAAAATTCAAAACATATGACGGCGATTTATGGCGTCACATGGTTTGAAAGGACTCCAAGCTGCTCTATACTAGCGTTTTACAGCGAACTAGTGAGTTTTTTGCTCCAAGACTGGGTCATTAGCCGTGAAAACCTCGCCATGATCGTATCAATTTGACCCAGGAAAGTAAGATCGAATCTCCTGCCTTTCAAATCGTGTGACATCCCGCATATCTGATGAGTTTAATACGTTTCGCAGCTTTAGCGCTAAAATAGACATTTTTCTTCGTAAAATCTCCGCAAACAGCAGTATTGCACATGCTCGCTAGTGATATAGAAACGGCCAGTAAAATGGCACTAGGGCTTCGCGGGTTAGAAGAATTTAAGCCTCTAATGAACCCTTAAAATAGTAGGAGCCTGGTATAGACTGCAGGTTGGAATCGGTCAGTTATTTAAATAGTTTATTTAACAGCCAGTAAAATGGCACTAGGGCCTTACGGGTTTGAAGAATTTTTAAATTCATAAAAGCTTAAAAGCCTCTAATGAACCCTTAAAATAGTAGGAGCCTGGCATAGACTGCAGGTTGGAATCGGTCAGCCATTTAAATAGCTTATTCGTTCATCTATTTACTGATAAACGATATTAATATCATTAATTATTAGAATATGTCACAACTTTAGTAATAAAACTAAACACTGCTTTCAATACGCGACCTCTATAACATATTAACCTGTGCACAATGAAATGATAAGCTGGTTAAATCCGTTTTGCAATTCATCACCTCTCTGTTTACTTGTCTGTTGCTTTGGCTATTTGTTTGTTTTCCGAATCTAACTAGCTTTTATATTCGAGATAAAAGACAATAATTTTAATACAATAAAAAAACTTTACAATTGAGCAGTTTCAGTACAAATCAATATTGATGCTAAATAGTGTTGTCCTTGAGTGGCAAATGTGTATAAATACAACATATAAATTCGAGTGATTCCTTGCCACTTGAAATCCTTATTTGGTTGTTTCTAGGCTCGGGCGGAGCCGAACTGGTGTTAAAATCCCATGACCAAACTCTCCGCTGACCATGTAGCTTAGTTGGTTTGAGCTACGTATAGATCTGTTTCACAGGTGGTGGGTTCGAATCACATCGAGGTCCGACATTTTTTCTCTTTCCTTGGTGTGAGTCTATGGGATTTTTTGTTGATGCTGTAGAATTGGCGAAACTTGGATAATTCCAGTGGTATAGGCCTCACTCAAGTCTATATGTTATAATACAGATGCTGAGTATGAATACATGTTATACATCTAACGAAATCGATGTATTACAAACACCGTTAACTTATATAATTACCTCTACACATCTGGCACCCCTCGACAAGCCTTCTGAGGTACTGCATCTCCATAGTCTGTAATGAGTAATGGTACAAAGACATTTTGAAAGTTGTCTGCATGAACATACAGATGATACTCGAGTTTTAAACTATGTTAGGTTAATTTTTTTGCCGCTTTTGAAATCTCGCGCGAGATTTTTTGATGTACGTGGTAATAAAGGAATCCAAAATCTAGCAAGAACAATTAATTATAGATAGTTTTTTAGTTACAGTAAAAGTAGTATGATTCTAAAGAGCCCCTCATCATCGCAGTTTTTTACGTTTTTATTAAGTAGACATGCTAAAGCATCTTTTTCACTTTCCAACAAACTCGTCTGACTCTTTTGAATGCCCCGAACGGGTGGGTTGGAAGAGTGAAAAAGATGCTTTTTTATGTTTTCCTAACCAAAAATGTGTATTTACTAATTTGTATGAGCCCTTTAAAAGGTTCTAGGCAGTAGAACACACTCAAGTGAAGGAAAATTGGGCCGCAAGGATCATCCACGTTTGATAATTCTATACCCCGTATAGTTATGTTGTCAGCATAGTGAGTCCCGGTGGTGTAGTGGTTATCAGCTTGAGTGACTAGTAACCAGAAGACGTGGGTTCGAGTCCAGTCTGGGGCATTCAAACCAATTTTTCTGACGAATGTGTTTATATTTCTATCTTGTTATAAATCTCATCCTAGCCAAAATGCGTAATTAAATTACATCATAATCCATAATCATCATCTTTTTATCTTCGTCATCATCTCCATCATTATCATTGTGATCATTATCATCGTCACTCGCACTCATAATTGCTTCCTCTTTGTCAATATTTTCGCAATTGTTATCACTTTTTCGATGAATTAACACAAGATCGCAAAGCCCAGAATCAAGAACAGTGACACAAAAGAGTGCACGGTTTGATGGCAGGGCTAAAGACCAAGTATTATGCCCAAACATCAGCAGCCCACTTGTTATAACCGATATCTTAACAAAAGACACCGGCCGTGTTCTATATGAACTTGGCTTTAAGGTCCAGTGGTGTTATACTGTGTCGTTAATCATAACAGAAATCACTGATGATGATGATGATGATGATGATTATGATGATGACCATGAAATCATCGCACTTGTCTTTTTCTCTTAGCACGGTTAAAACCGACTGTTCCAAGTGGTTTCGACGCTATATCAGAGAAAGTGCTGTCTTTGCTCTAACAGCAGCAGAAGTTTATCCGCATCTTCTGGGATAAAAACGTTAGTTAAGTCGTGAGAGTTCATATTTCAATTGCAAAACCTGTTGGATTTTCCAACTACTCATGCAAGAGTAGCAAAGACTAAAAACTAAAAATTATTGTTGAACCTGACCTGCATAGCCATATCGTATCTAAGATCCTGGATGAGACCAACAAGCTCTTTTATGGCGGGAATTTCAGAAAGCTGCCTGTCAATCTGGCTTTCTGGTCCCCGGTCACTCGGTTGTCCTTAGGAGCAAGAAACAACAACAACAAAATTATGCAGAGGTACGCTACTATATTTTTCCATGCGAAAACAAACTTTTCCTAACGGTAGATATCAAGAAAACTTGTAATTCGGTCGGGAAAAAACTGTTTCATTCAAAGACTACTTCGAAGTGCTAAGCAGTAAACTGTCAGTATCTCATGTGTTCTTTTCGTGGAACTTGCATGCGGTCGACTGAATGGAAAGTGCTCTTAATTATTACTGTGTACAATACTTACGTGTAGCTGAGCCATACTTGACACAATAGGAGTGATGCATGTGATCATTCAACTCTCGTTTGAAAACAAACTTGACGCTCTGTAACCCACCCTAAAATAGAAGTGATTACAAATTGACTCAGTTGTTCGATGGATTGTGATACAAGTATACACAAGGACTTTATTAAAAGGCTTAGCTATACCAAGTATCCTGTTAATAGAGAAAATCAATAAGTTTAAATAGTAATTTTACTGGTTAATTAGTCTTTTTCTTTGCAATGCTTCTTTGTTATGTTGCAGTAGATTCTTACTTGCTTTAGCTCTCAAGTAAGCATACGTGGTAGTAGTGATCATAAGATAGTAACGCGAGGTGGCTCTGTACATTCTGAAAGCCGATGGGCTTGTTAACAGGTCTCCTCATGATATAGTTATGGTACAAAGCATGTAGTTAAATGTAAAAATTATTTCGCTCTTGAATAGTGAAAAATAAACTTGAATCTTAACTTGATGTTGGTGATCTTACTAGTAAATACGTTGAAGAAACACAATACAAATACAAATGCAATGCTATACAAGTGTACCCAACCAGAGCTTTTCAACACCTGTTTATAAAGTAATACATGGCCATTGGCATTGAGAGTCCTTCCTGTATATATTAATTAACATTGATATACATTCTCAGTTGCCCTTTGCTATTGTTGACAGGTCACGAAACTGGGATCGCCCTACTCTTGCTGTTGTGGGTTCTTTAAGTCCCACGATAAGCGATCGAGAGACTGGGCCCACGGTTTAACGTCCTTATCCAAGAAGACGCGAAGATCTAACCGTTAGCACATGTTCGAACAAAGGCAACACCTTCTACTCAGTTATTCTAAGACCCTGAGTGAAGGTCCGACACCGGGAATCGAACCCGGGCCTCCCGCACGACAGACTGGTGCCTTGCTAACTTGGCCAACCAGGCGGCGGTGAGAAGTCAAACGAGCGCTCACAGAAAAGATGAAAATTAACGACGATGATAAGATGTAAAGCGTTGACAAGTCACACGAGTGTCATAATCCAAATACCTTCCATTTAGTTGTAACCTTTCTTCCATGAAGCCTGGATCCAATTCTCATACGCATCCTGGACAACCGAATTCCACGATAAGAGAAGATCATGTTAATAGGTGAAAGGGTCTGCTTGTGCGTAACCTTTTTACAGTCAATATATAAGTCGATTCCCGAAGTGTCGAAGCTATTGCTGTACACATGCATTACAACACTGTGCCATTTAGAATCGCTGAGCATAGAAAGTCGATCGAATGTAATGGTATCTGTTGTACCATTCGTTGTACGATATCTGAACACCATCCTCGTTCTATCGCCGCTGCCTTTTAACACGAGTTCCATAAGGACAAGGTTTTTTCGTCGTGAGTGTGTTAGCGAAAAAAGTGTCCCTTTAAAGTAAAAACAAGTGTTTGATTAAGATACATCGTACGAACAAACGTGTTCTCAATAACAGTTAGATTAAGAGGTGAGGTTTCTATGAGTTGTCAAAATTTTAGATTTATTTATTCATTTTATCATTTATTCATTTTGCTCTCACTGAACACAAATGAAACAGCACGAAATCTATACAGTGAGACAGACTACAACAGGCCATAAGCATCTACATGGTAGACCACCCAAATATAAAAACTAAAAAATATGATCTAGTAGTAAAACTGAGATTGCAAATGTTACAACAATACTAAATATCGTAAACCATCCCACAATTTCCCATTAGCAAGACTAAAACAACAATGAATTGAAGACTTAAGAGGGCGAGACACATGCTTGTGACAAGATCTACAAATGCTACGCCATGTATTACAATTATCATCTAAGAAATGGAAAACAAATATACTATAAAGATAATTTGATAATTTGTTTACACTAAGAGGAAAATGTTTTAGAAGATCTGATTGGCTCAGGTTAAGCGTTCCAGGAGAAGGTGACGTAATTGAAGTAACTGTTACTGAAGGAGAGAGTTTTTGTAAATACAGGCTGTAGGATTAATCCAGACTGAGTACGGGAGTTTGTATGTTTAATGCATAGATTCATAGAGAGCAACAACGACATTTAAACCTTTTGCAGTTCATTTACGCAAAATATACATTTATTAAGTCAACAGTTGAAACTATACGCTGAATAAACGTTCATTAGCACTTCCATGAACTTCATTAACGCGAACGAACTTTTAATAACGCTATTTGCATTGTACCAACATTCAATAGCAACAACGGACAAACAATTGCACCTTTAGACAATCAAAGGTAAGAAGTATCATTAACACCAATACAAAATCAGTTGCATAATTTGACAATCAAAGGAGCCTTAAGAAATTCTTTGTTATACGCTATTAATTCACAACATTTTGTAGTAGCCACGTTTTTTGTACGGCGGCCATGCGCGAGTTTTCATGACGCTAAGTGATTTTTAAAGTAAATACATTCTTTTTCCTTACAATTTTTTCTGTTTTTTAAAGGATCAATTGCCTTGCTGTTATATATTAATATACATACTTGATTTCAATTTCGAAGATAGTGGTTTGATGATTATCTACATCAACTGAAACAGAATAAGTTGTTCTTTATTCAAATTTCTCAAATTTCCTCAGGCTAATGAAGCTCACAACATCCTCACCTTGTGAGCCTACAACCCGAAAGAATCTGGTTGTAATAAGGAAAGATGGAGTAGTTTCAACATTGGCAATTATCTCAGACATCATCTCATTCGATGCAATAACTGACTTGGATGAAGCGAGGAAGACATATGCTTCTCCGTCAACATTTTGAATCATTTTCATGCCATATTCCGAAGGCGGTCCGTTGATGGCAGAGAGAAGCTCAATTTCTAAAAATGAAAGGCCAAGGGTGTTAGCTGCAGATTACTAAGAGAAGAAAAAGAAAAAAAGAGAGAAAAGAGAAGAAAACTGATAAAGAAGAGAAAAACAGAAGCCAAGGGAAAAGATGACAGGCTCACTGTGACATAGATTAAGGAATTTGCATCACCGTCACATCAAAATATAACTAATTCTGTAAAGCTGCAATACATCTTTCTGGCACTTTTACACCTCACTGCTGTTGCTGTACGAGGAGCGGTGCTCCTTAATCTACGTCATATTGACGTCACGTCCTTAATCTACGTCACCTTGACTCGGCATTTGGTGTACCAAAATGGCAGCGATTTTCATTGTTTTTAAAGGCTGGTAAAATATTCGCGTTTTGTTCAAATCAAATTTTTTTTTGCGAAATGTTCTTTTAAGACACAGAGTTTTAGATAAGAAAACAGAAAACGAAAGGTTATGGGCACTTTAAATTTAAAAAAGAAAAACGAAGTAAGAAAAGAGAAGTAAAGAGAAGAAGATGAGAGAAAGAAAGAGAAACGACTGAAAAGAGAAAAAAGAGAAAAGAAGAAAGATGAAAAGAGAAGTAAGGGAAGAGAAGAGAAGCGAGGAGATAAAAGAAGCGAAGTAAGAAAAAAAGTAAAGAGAAGTCTTTATGATATACCTTACAAAATTACTTACCAAGAGCTGAAATTCTTGCAAGAAGCACGGTTGAAAATACAAATAGAATTAAACCCATTACCTGTGGAGAAAGCCGAAAAAGCTAAGACATTCTGAAGCAAAACGTACTGTTATAAGTTAGTAATGTTTTAACAGATGTCTCTTTTGCAGTCGACAAAACGTTTTTCTAAACAAATTTCCAAAACCTCTAAACCAAAGTCCTATTCAAATACAATTTCCATACCATTTTGAACGTATGTTACATCACCTTGAAAGCAAGTCAGTTTTTTACTTCCAATACTGGCGTTTTGTCTTTAGTAGATGGAATTGTTTGATCAAATCCCATTTTTTTCTTATGACCATATGCCTTTTTTTTAATGA
This sequence comes from Hydrozoanthus sils, assembly GCA_027575215.2. Classification (NCBI taxonomy): domain Eukaryota; kingdom Metazoa; phylum Cnidaria; class Anthozoa; order Zoantharia; family Hydrozoanthidae; genus Hydrozoanthus; species Hydrozoanthus sils. The sequence continues at coordinate 11,045 of JAOBRD020260421.1, forward strand.
AATACGTGAGGAGAAGCTAGCTGTTAAAAGCTCGCCTGGGGAATCAAGGCTTGAAGTATACAAAATTATTTACTAAGAACATCTTCTTTTAGTTTATTGGAAATTTTGTAATTATGAAAGCTGCAAACGTCGTCACGCAACGTTAACGTGGCTTTAATTAAGATATGCAACAAACCATATTTGAACCCCGAAATATTTTTGTACGTGCAACTATTTTGTCATTGAATAACTACTTAAGAACCATAAATCTTACTTACTGCATGGTAATCCGGATTTGAAACAAAGTATGAAAGACAAATCAAGAAGAAGGCGATACGTTCATTTGTGCTATGGACTGTTGCTGCCTGAGATATAACCACCGAAAAATTCGTCCTAATCTATAAATTGATGTCTCTCTCAAGGGCCTAAGTTCTTCCTATCACTATCACAGAAGGACAACGTTATTAAAAATCTTCTATTTGAAGATTAGTCACTTCGTAGTCAAAGGAAAACTCTTTATCTTTCCATTTATTATAAAACGCTGCCTTGATCTTTGAGATTCTAATGTAATAACAAATAATATTAACATCGTTAAAACGTTTATGGCCTATAAAACACGCTGTTGAACGGAAAGATGTAGGGGCTATCGGATCTTAGGGACAGACCATTTGATCTCGTGGGGGGGAGGGATGGAAGAATGATTTCTCTGCAAATATTTTTTTTTCAGTCAAGCTTCAGGAAAAAACAAATTTTTTGCCAGTTTTCATACATTCTCTTTATAGGATTTAGGCATGTTTTTTTTTTCTCTCCGGGTGGCCCTGCAAATTTTTAAAAAAAATTCTCTCACTCCCCCCCACGAAATCAACTGGTCTCTTCCACTCTCCCCCCACGAAATCAACTGGTCCGTCCCTTAGAAAGGAAATTCAAGCATTGATATTCTTAATGGCTCATCCCTCTGGTAATCATATGCTTTGATGGATTGTTGAGTTAACAAAATCTTCGTGTTATGTTCATGAATGTTATGTTTATCTGTCATTAAACATTTAATCAATGCGACAAAGGAGTACATCAACACAATCTGTGGCGCTTGTTGTTGTGTTTACCTCAAATTATGTGTAAGGATAAACGTTGCCAAATCAAATCTGTCGGGAGTTTTACTCGCAGTAAACTGATTCGATAATAGCGAGATTGATGTCTTTCAACATTGATTGAATTCGTCATTGCTTTAATTTATAAAGCCTTTAAATGAACCTGCTTACTCTTTACCGCCTTTCGTTGTTGCTGTGAAATTGAAACGGACAGCTAAGACAAGAGTAGAGCTATAAAGGGTAAATAAATGTTTGAAATTGAAGTGAAATACTATCTGCACACTAACCTGAACATTGTGGGTCAGATTGCTTGAAACAAAGGAAATGTCCGTCCGATAAAATCAGTAAGTTGAAGATAATTGAGATTCAAGAAACATTAGCTACAAAAACGAGTTATGTTTTGAAAAAGGTGAGATTTTTACTGTCTGCATTATCAAAAGGTCTTAGCCTTCGAATTCCTTGAACCATCAAAAATTCTGCTTGGTTTAGGCACAGATAAGGCTAGCTACGATAAGTTCCTACTAAATGGTTTTCGACATACTAAAAGCCTGATTTGTCACTTCTCTCTTAGATTTTAACTCCATAAAAAGAACATTCGTCTGAATAATACAAAACACCTACTTTTTCTACTGAACTTACAGAAAACTTCATTTAAACATAGGGCTTCCGGAACGTAGAACTATGCTTGCGTAATTTCTCTTCGATAAACCCTCCACAAAACTGAAACCTATGTATAAACGCTTAAACGGTCTTATTTTATCCGTTTAATCTAACAGTTTCGATTTGTTGTCAGTGTTTTGCTGTTACTGTGCTTGTAGCAACAAATATAAATACGTAGCGTGAAGAGCTGGCCCTTGCCTTATTACACTTAGGGACTGTTTTGGCCTCAAACGTCAAAGAATTTCAACTCGCTTACTTGCTAAAGCTGTTATGAAGGAGATTAGCAATGCTTAGTATAAGTAAGTTCATAGTCTGAATTGACGCTTCCTTTCAGACGTAGTCTTGGAGTCCCTTTGACCTGTAGTTTAGAGCTTAGAATCAATATATGCATGAAAATCATTTCCGCTAATTTTGATGTTGAGTTCTAAATTGAACCATTGCGGTAGGAATCTTTTCAAAACGACATCGTATTTTCAAAACAGAACCGAAAATGTCACTAAGAGACTCGAAATGTCAATGAAAGTATCTGATTCTTTTCACATAGCAGCTATCGAACCGTATTGACAGCCAAACCCCTTCAAACGATTAAGTCTAAATCGAATCACTACGTTAGGAATCTTTTTAATCCTTTCAACCCCAAATTGACGAGTTTTCAAATTATCCCAACTTGTATGAACATAATCTCAGTGAAAAAGTTGAGGGAAACACATAAACTATCTAGAAAGCACTTTCGGCCAGATAAATTTTGTATTCGTCTATCTGGCAATTGAAACGAAAAGAGAGTTAGGATCTTGGTAAATTGATCTGCAGCAGCCCCGAAAAGGGTAGCAGATTTTTGACGTGCCTTTTAGAGTCTTGAAATGGCCCACTATCGTTGGATCTTATACCGCATGTTGACCTACATAACAGCTATGCATCGAAGGGCACTTAAATCCAAATCTCTTCGCAAGACCCAAAGTCTGGACACAAATCCAGTCAGTCTATTTCATAATTTATTTATCTGCATCCTAATACAAAGGTATTAATCACATATCATCGACAGACATTAATCATAAAAACAAACTGGAGCGAATAGAAATTGCCTCGTTTATTCCAAAGATGCCAAATGTACACCGAATGATATCAGTATTTTGTTTCAACGGTTTGCTATTTGTTACTCAGAAAATTTACAAAGGAGCGCACTTGTATGGTCCGTTCTGATAACCAAATGCTATCTCGCAATCAACTTACATAAAGCTAGGAAATGGAACTAGTGTCAGATATCAAACAGCTAACTCGGTCGTGAAGTGGAAATTAAAACTAAGATAAACAGCATTAGCAAACTTAATTGCCCAGTTTTTCTCAAATAGTTTTTCCCGTTCACTAAGCCTTTATTGATAACTGCAGTCTTTTTGGGCTTCGCACGAATTTCTTTGGAACAAAGTCCAAGAATGCAGCGATGTAGCTCATGCCTCATGATAAAAATGTTTTGCTCCTGACTATCCAATGGTAGTTATTGAGAATGTGTACAGCAGTGTAGTTTATAAGCTATTATTTAAATGATGGAAAGAGATTCGCTGCTTAATGAAATTATGTACTTTTTTTTGCATCTATAAGTACGATATTGTGGTTTTGCCGGCTAACAAAGACGGAGTTTTGTACGCATTTAACATGTGTTATCTTAATTTCGCGCATAGTATGTACACCAATTACTCATTAACATGAAACGTGCTGTCTATACTCCTAGCTGCGTTCATGACTTCATCTTCAACAGCGACATATAGTTACGTAAAAAACAACATCGGAAAATATTCTCAAGATAACACATTGCAAACTATTTTTCTCAGACACACATTATGTTATTTATCGAAGAGCACGATCAACTACCGGTCTTTTCTGAAATCGTGTCTACCGTGGAATATCACCATTTACCACCAATGCCTCAAAAAATCGCAATTAGCCCTTGTAAGTGAAAATGGAAAAAAATAGACAAAACAAAGTTACTTACCTTTACCAGGACCTGGAATTGAGGCTTTTAAACGGGTTTGTTTCAACCAGTTTGTTTCAGCAAGTCGATGCGATTTCAACGAGAAAGTGACGGCGTTTAGGCAAACCGCAAATGCGTAGCTATGGAATGTATTTGTTACGGATAGCTCAATCAAGAGCAAACAAACCTTTTACGATAGGGCCCCAGACTAAAAACCTCACTCCTTCGTCTTATGACACAGACAAAAACGAAAGTTGATAGTCTTTCGGTTAAGTGGAGTTTCATTTGAAGATGTGTAGATGACAGACGAGAGCGTTTGATATTGTTAAATGGATGAACCTCTTTTTGAAGGGTCAAGCACCAAATCAAAAAGTGTTCACTGCATCTCTCATGTCTTTTGATCAGGTCAAAAAAAATACTAGCGGTTATAGAAAAAAAGCAACTGTTGAAATAACAAAACTATTCTTTCAACGAGCAAAACTTGCCGTGTCTGTTCTTCAAAAACCGAAACGATTGCAAAATAAAGTGAAGGACTTTAACAAATTAAATTGCTAACAATACTCAGAAGAACGCGAAAACTTCATATGAAGTCACGCGATCGGGTTAAAATAAAGTAGAACAACAATTCTCGTTAACTTTCTTTTTTGGCCAAGGTCAAACAAAATTTCAGAGACCAGTGTATGTTGTTGTGTGTTTTTGAAACTATTAAAAATGGAATTGATATTGAAAACTGAAAAGGCTATCGTGACAAGGTGCTCCCGAAAGCTGATATTTCGAGCACGAGTCTTCATTGATTTGTTAGAGCAATTTCTAAAAGTGAAAAACGTAGTATGGCGTAAAAACAAAACGAATATTATTAAAAATAATTTCTATGTCAAGAAAAACGGCTGGTGACAGTCAAAATTATCGTTTGTTACGTAGACCTACAGGCAGTACAGTACAGTACAGAGCATACCTGATTATGAAACAATAACAATTGGAGTTCCGTTATTGCTATTTAGTTTAACTTTGACGAAGATAAAATTTTAGGACTTAAATTGTTCCACCCGGCCACTTGGCTGCTTTTCTTTATTAGGCTCCATTTTTAGTTAGACTGTACTGGAATCGATGCACAAGAAGGATGATGCACAAAAATAAATTAAAAAATCGGGTTTTTTTAAAGGTAAAAGAGCAACTAGCCCAGTTCTTGTTATTGAAAATTTGTGGTAATTGCAGACCTAAATAAATAGGATCAAGAAAATATATTTCTCGATAGTACCATTTCCATGACCTACCACCTCCATGACCTAAGTAGATATGATCTGGAAAATACATTTCGCAATAGCATCATCTCCATGACTGGAGTAGATAGGATCTGGAAAACACATTTATCAATAGTATATCCTCCACAACCTGAGTACAAAGGGGCCATGAAAATAAGTCTCTCGATAGTACTTTTTTCACTACCTGAATAGACAGGATCTGGAATACAAGTTTTTCGATACTATCACTTCCACTACCTGAGTAGATAGGATCTGAAAAACAAGTTTCTCGATAGTACCATCTCCATGACCTAAGTAGATAGAATCTTGAAAATACATTTCGCGATAGTACCATTTTCACTACCTGAATAGATAGGATCTGGAAAATAAGTGTCTCGATGGTACCATTTCCATGACCTGTCATCTCCATGACCTCAATAAATAGAATCCAGAAAATATATTTCTCAATAGTACCGTTTCCATGACCTAAGTAAATAAGATCTGGAAAATAAATTTCACGATAGTACCATCTCCATGACCAGCGTAGATAGGATCTGGAAATACTGCTTTGTATTATAAGAATAGTTCTGGGGGGCCCCAGTTTAAACGCGTTGATACAATTCCTACTTCAAGACATCTGCATGCAATTGCTACTTAGTACTGAATTCCTAGAAGCTGGAAAAAAAGAAAAAAGGACCAAAATAAAAGTATATACGCTTACCAGCCCGAAATCTTTGAATGCTTTTAAACATAGCCTTATATTGAAAACAAAAAAAATGTTCCCTGAATCTCTGTCAAAAAATCCGAAATCCAACCTTTTTATCAACCAAATATGATGGGATCGTGGACAATAACAAATAAATAAATGATGGAACGATTGAAATAAATAAGTGTTTGGATTACTGTTTATGTACAAAAGATAAAATGAATTCTTTGTTGTCCCGGGAGTGAAACTAAATTACTGTCTGCTTGGTCGGTTCTTGCTGTGTGCCAAAATTCCTAGACAATATAATATTTTTCTAACTTTATTAGTTCTTTTGTCAGTAACTGCATCTGACATTGCTTTAATTGATTTCTTGGCCACAAGCACGTTTTTGGCAACATTTGATCCTCTAAAAAAGTTTTCATATGTTCTTTTTTTCCAGGTTACGTGAGACCTTTTGGTTCCATCGATGTAATCCCATGAATAAAAATCTTGGTATCGATTCAAGCTTCTTAATATCTATATTATCTCAGAGTCTAGTTTGCTATATTTCCTTGTGCTCTTTTCCCAAGTGCTTAGGCCGTTCAAATTATACTTGCAACCACACTCATGAGAGTTCTTAACGATTTTCTCACTCTGTCATCTGGATATCATCTTTCCCACGTAAGTTTGTAAGGCAATTAGCGGCTTGATTCTTGTTGCGCCACTATTCTCAGGCAAATTATAATACCACCTTGAAGTCTGCTTATTTAAACCTATAAACTAAAACTGCTTCTTTTGCTCACAAATTAAGAGATATTGGTCAAATAACGTCAATGAGAATTCCAAAGGAGTAGTGATCTGAGTATCATTATTTGGTCATATAAATCAGGTAAATAGTTCTCCTATATTTAACTTGTTTACATCACAATCAGTTTGAACTCTACATGTTAAGTGTGAAATCGCACGTGGTGGGTGTTTTGCTACCTGCAATCAACATTAATTAGCAAGTTATCAAAATTGTCCTACAACTTGACAAACAACTTCATTACAGCTTCGATCTTTTATCAGAAAATAAACGAGTTTCCGGAAAAAGCAAGAGCAAGGAATCAAGAAAGTTTTACAAAACCGGTCACATGTCTCTGTCTTGGGGAATGTCTGGATTTTGTTTAACTTCAAAACCTTAACCCGAAAGGTGGGGCCAAATGGATCACTTAAGGTTTTTTAGGTTTTATTGAGTTTTCCTTTTATAACCAATGCCCTGAAGCTTTGATAAGATAACGAGAAAACTTTTCAGATTAACAAGTTACAAGCTCCATAATACTTGTGACCTCTATAAACTCAAAGTTGGAGTTATTAACTACCTATCAACTTACTATTGTGATGTTTCCGCACGATATCTCAATATCAATACAAATGAAGGACAATTCTTCAAAACATTTACCTTACAAGATGTATCTGGTGCCCATATAGGAGTCACAAGAAACGGAATTGAAATTTTCATTTTCTCGTATTGATCATATCAATAGTCTAGGAAAACAAAAATACTAGGGATACAGCATGCATATTTGACGCACGTTTGCGCAACTCGAACAAAATTGCTTGAGTCAAGTCGTTTTGAGACAAGGTAGCTCAGACGTGTTTTTACCGTTAAATAAACAAAACATAAGTCTCCACATTGGGTATCTTGGAAGCATATACTATCGTTACTTGGTCGCAGAAAAATAGACAAGAGTACAGACAAAACGCTCAAACTAAAGATCTTTGCAACTACACAATAAACCACTAAAAGGCAAAAGCTTTACAGGAATTTAACTTCCAGTTTGTTTAAGTCAGTATTCACTTTCATTTATAGACATCTATGCCAATTTCGCTCAATTTAGATGCTATACTTCAAACAATAAGAGTTAATTGCTAATATAATTTGTTGACTTAGAAACAGTTTTGAATACCATATTCCTTAACATACTGGGCAACCGTTAAGCAAACGGTATTAATTAAATTAATCAAACCGATTGTTAATTGGAATACTGTGCATACTATTCGCCAATGAACTCACCTCGCAAAAGAATGAGTCGGCTTTTGGGAAAGATTGTCTTGAGGCAGTTATTGTAAAGTGCAACGCCGGGTCTTTCAGTTGAAATGAGGAACAGTTTATTTCTTTATCAAAGTTGGCACATGTAGTACTAGACAAGCTAGTAAGGTCGTTCATGAGAGAAACCGTTTAAGCCGATTTTGCTTTTCAGTATATCGTACTTTAATACATCTAGCGCAAAACCAGAAATGCAAGAGAATAATGATCTCAAATACACAATCATATAAAACTTAACACCAGATATATTGACAACTTGGAACTTCTGGAGACATTTTATGAAATTTATATATAGGGTAGAATATCAATCATCGGAACGATTGCAGTATAAAAACCGCAACATCGAAAAAAAATCCAATTTTCGCCAAACTTTATCCTGTTATCCAATTTACTGCAATATAGTATATTGCAGTCTAGCAAATATTTTCTCTGAATACAACATCTTTGAAAAAGCTAAAACTTATGTTTAACGAATTTATGAGATTGGGGAACTTCTTTATTTTGCCATACAATTAAAAGAAGCAGACACAAACATTGTCTTACCTTGACTTATGTACATACAATAAATCGTCTGTCGATATAGTATCTTGTTTCTCTATCTAGATCTCTTCAGATCAGCTGAAAATTTAGAATGAGTAGGAAGTTAAGCTAAAGAAGAAGAGCTATGATCATTCTAAGAAGCCCAAAGGATTGATTTACAGATAATATACCACGTATGTTGTTCATACTTAACTAAAGCTAACAAGGCGAAATTAAATAACTAAACGTTTTCATATGTTTGCCCAAAAAAAGCTATTAACCCAACAGGTCTTTAAAATGACATTGAAGTCAGCTCTTTTCATGTCATTAGTATAGTCGAGTTTTTAGTATAACACCTAAATTCGCCTTAACAGATTCTTAATTGAAGCACTCTAAGATGGAAAAGCTCGCTTTAATGAGAACGGTTTTCGTGTTTAAGCTCGTTGAATAGTGCTAGTTTAAATGGCGAGTTATGGCACAAGTCGTTTATTCTTTGTTCAGAAATTTGTGGTTTGTTTATTTATCAAATCATAGCTTTTTCGTATGATTTTTGAGTTTCATTTTACTTTTGGATATGGCTTTTAATGACTTAATGATTGCCAATCTCCGTTTTTCTTGGCACCGAAAACATCGACCTTTTTTATTTTACAGATCTGGAATATCTGCAAAGTAAAAAAACGGAGAGCATATACAGTTGAACCCTGATAACTCGAACCCTCTATAACTCGAATTTCCTGCTAACTCGAAGCGAAACTGGTTTGGAGAACAAGAGCAGATTCCCCTTTTTTTACGGGAGAAATATTTGCACTTAACTCTTCGCAGTTTGTTTACTTAACGTTAACCGGAATAATTAGTACCGAGTGGAAGTGAAAGAGTGTTAAAATCGGAAATGAAAATGACAACTCGTGACAGCTGTCAAACTACGTGGAGTGGAAACAACGAAATCCCGGGAAAAAATCAGCACTGAAATCAGAGGGCAATGGCTGAAATATCAATTCCAAAGGAAAAAAGTACAGCGCGGAAGAAAAATAAAGGAACAAACCGTTAACGATTTTTGTAGGATTTGCAGTTGCTTTTTTAAAGTTCGGTTTGAGGAAAGTAAATGCTTGAAGGAAAATATTTTCGAGCTGTCAAAAACAAAGGAATGTCTTGGCTCGGTGTTGGCTGAGATTTGTAGTGTTATTGGACTAAATCTGTCGAAGTCGCCTGAACGTTCGAACAGAGCTTGCCGCTCGTGCGCCAGGAAAATACGCACAGGAGTTGAGTGTATGAATTTCGTGAAGGGCAATCTTGCCAAAACAGAACTGAATCTGACTGGAGATTATCAGTCATCTTCCTCGAGTTGCAGCCTGCGGCATGTGAGAGAAAAATGCCTCCTGCAAACAACAGTTACTCCAAAAACAGCTCCATCATTCCGTTTCTATCACTCAACACTGTTGATCTTGATGAGACCACCTTGCTGGGTAAATTTCGAATAAATTATACGGTTTCAACCAACGAGAGCTTGATTTTTTTGAAATTAGCGATTTCAGCCAATGGTATATTGCGGCATCTGGCGGCCGCAGAATTCAAATATTTATCCCGTGAGAGTAGGGGTTGGAGGCTGCGTTCTCATTGCTCGCGGCTCGCTACGCTTCGCCAACTCTCCCATCGCTTCGCTCTTTGATCTTCGTTCTCGTGGCTTCTTCGCCTTCGAAAATGACTAGAATGCCAAGCTACGCTGGCTAGTTTTTCCCTTGGATTTGCCTCATAAATTTACTGCTAGTCAATTTAACTCTATAACTAGATACCTCGATAACTCGGCCATTCGAATTACCGGGATTCAACTGTATTGAAACATTGAACTAACGAATTTGTCAATCATGGTGTGAAGATGTCTTTGCAGACAATAAATCTTGAGGTGCAATTCTAAATATGTTGCTTTGTTTTAAATAAAAAACATCCATGCCTGTAGCGCTGCAACAGTCATCTTCTATTCGTTCCCTAAAAGGCGTTATTAGGTAGTCATGTGATATGTTTAAGTAAATAGATGAGTAAGTGATCAGTAATTAAGATGGGCTCGTAGGAGCTGGGCTTATCGAAAGTAAGGTCCGTAGGTAGGTAAGTAGGAAGTTATGTACGTAAGAAGGTTAAAGGCTATATAGCATGGTACTTGGTCGGGACTGTAGATAGGAAAGTAGGGAGTCAGGTGCGTCGGAAGGTTATAGGTTATAAAGCATGCTACTTGGGAAGGTAGGTAGTCGGGAATGTAGATAGGTAAGTAGGAAGTTATGTACATAAGAAGGTTATAGGTTATAAAGCATGCTACTTGGGAAGGTAGGTGGTCGGGAATGTAGATAGGATAGTAGGAAGTTATGTACGTAAGAAGGTTATAGGTTATAAAGCATGGTACTTGAGAAGGTAGGTGGTCGGGAACGTAGATAGGTAAGTAGGGAGTCAGGTACGTAGGAAGTATATAAGCTAAATTTTTATAGCATGGTACTTGAGAAGGTAGGTGGTCAGAACGTAGGTAGACAACTAGGAAGTTATGTACGTAAGAAAGGTATAGGTTATTAAGCATGGTACTTGGGAAGGTAGGTGGTCAGGAATGTAGGTAGGTTGCTAACTAGGAAGTTATGTACGTAGGGAGCAAGATACTTTGAAAGAAGATAGGTGCGTAGATGAATAGTTAGGCAGGTAGGAAGGTGGGTAGGTAAGTGGGTAGGTAGGTAGATAGGTAGGTAGATGGCTTAGTAGATAAATAGAAAATCAGATACATATGGAAGTTTATAGCAAGATATTTAGGTACGTAGATAGATAGGTAAGACAGCATTACGGTAGGTAGATTAAAAGATAGGTAGGTAGGTAGATAGGTAGGTAATTAGTCGGGTAAGCAGGGAAAAATAAGGTTTTCAGGAAGGTACAGGAAGTGTTATATCTATCGTGGAGTTATTAGCTACGTAAGTGTTTAGGTAGGTCAGCAAATAAAGAAATAGGTTGGTGCGTGTAGAAAGTTAGTCAGGTAGGTAGTTTGTTAGTTAGTACTAGTTAGGTACAGGTAAATATCCCTTGCGCGATGTTGATATCGAGACTATAAAAAAAGATTGCTAAGCTTCTGTCTTTCAAGCAGGATAAAGCAGGAAAAACCAACAAAAAAATGCAAAGGTATGTCAAAAAACACAACGATGGATCTGCATGGATAGCTTTACATATTAATGATATGTCCAAGAAACATAATGGAGGACTAAAAAGAATTATTGCCTGCCAAACTATCATATTTCCGTTTGTCCTACTCAGTTTTATTCACTAGACTTAGAGAAACAAGTGGTTGTAGCTAAGAAATTTCTAAATGTAGACATTACCTAGTGTCAAAACAATCTTAAGCATTTCAAGAAGTACTAGTTTCACGAAGACACGTGGTAACTACGTTATCTTGCTTGATAACATTTTAAAACTCCTGGTATTATCTTTCAACATATGTTAAACGAATTTTTGCAAAGATAGCGACAACAAACAGCTTGTAATAAGTTGCATATGTTCTTTGGTATTGTAATTTCGATTCTTGCTACACCACGGGACTGGTTTGTGGGAAAATAGAGATGCTAAAAATGGAGAGAGACGCAAACCAAGTTTCTAGTTGTACAATAAGAATAAACTTGTTTCTAAACTTCAAGCGTAGTTTTTTTTCTGTAGGGCTTAACTGTGTGGCTTTGCAATCGTTTTATGTCAGTGTACTTTTATATTACTATTGCTATATCGTGATAACGATAGGGATCGCCGCATAAATGTCAATTGTCATTAACATCTTTACTAGAAATGCTACCTGCAAGCGTTTTGTGTGGCAACAAAAACAAACACCGAATTAGGAGGCTTAAAAAAACAAAAACATGCCTTTATACCCTTTTATAGCAACCTTCGTTCTAATTTAGAAGCAGTTTGATAGGTGCTTTCACGCTATATTCTTTACACTAACGTTTTCTCCGAAAAAGCGTACCCGTTTAAAAGTTCGTTGACCATTCGTTGCTCAATTGTTTTCATCAACATTGCTATAGAAAAAATCTTTAAGTTTGATGCTAAATGGCTAACAAGTTTTACTGAGCGAATACTTCGAGTCAGGCAACGAAGATCTTGAGTGCTGATAATGTTTAAGGTCAGCACGCAGTTCTACAATCACCTAAAGGCTAAACCGACGTAAATGCCATTATCGATTATGGCAGGCCTCAAATAAACAGTGATTGGTTTGATTTGATACTAGCAGATTAAACGTTGAACACTCTCTAGCCGGAACAACTTTGAATAAGTCGCAAAGCAGACAGTCTTTAATTTCTTATCTGGTAAATAGAGATTTTGGAAGAATGTGGAAGTATATAGGCCCCAACGACTGGTACGGACAGTCCAGTTGCCGTGCAACTCTTTTGATGATGCATACGCTTGCTTCAAAGTTGCATATTTGAGCTCACGTACAAAGTGGGATCAAAGTGGGATCAAAGTGGAATATGGGCTTACTGTAGACCTTCTTACGATCCTTGTGTATGTAAAAACACGTAGCTAATGACATTATAATCAAAAGGTGCTAACTATGATAGGTAACACGTCTATTATTAGAGAACACCTGTTCCTGATTGCAGAAGGGGAGCACAGTTAGCGCCTGATTAGTTTTCCAAATTTTTACATGCTAGCTTATTCCTATGGCTATATATTTGAAAATCTTTTTAAGTACAAAGGTAAGTCTTAAGTAATTCGTCTAACTCTTAAGTTAATATAATAACGTATTATCTACATCTGATTCCACTTGCTAACTACGGTCGATCGTCTCAAATACACTTATCAGGCTAACACTACCAACATTGATTTTCGTTGGTCAATATTGACTTTGCAAGTGTGATATCTAAAACTCAGAAACGTAGAAAAGCTTACGACAAAAGTGTAACTTACTAGTTGTTTCGGTATTGCTTGTTTGAATCTTTGGCCTTTATATTGCTTAAAAACGTCTTTTCAGCTGGACGTCTTTGCTAGTGTCGATTTAGGGGCAAAGAATTTCGTGGATGCTTTGATGTTTCAGATAACATTAAAAGAATATCAAGTTTGCACGGCAGGAATGACAGAGTCCCAGCGGTCATGCATTACATCCTAATCAAATTTCACTCAAACGTATTATAAAGTCTTTCGGCATGAGTTAAAACTGATAGCACAATCCGCCATGATCGCTGAAGTACAGCAGGTTAACTCCAAGTGATAAGTGATTAATACGGCTCAAGCATTTTTGTTAAGATTTTATACTGTTCAAAAAGGATTTTTTAAAAGGAAGTTTTAACTTTTTCTTTGAAAGAGATTATTCATTAGGGATTCTATCTTTATCTTTCGAAACCTTGCATCAAATTTTTTTTTTATTCGCAATAAAAACTTACTGATCACGAACTGCGAGTAACTTGTGTAACAACATGATTCAGACCAATTCAGACAGAAGCCATTACACTCTTTTTTCGTAAGAACTTTTTTTTTCAAGAAAAAAAATGTTGAAGCTGAAAGCAATGCCCAAATTCAAGTGATGTGCTAAAAACATACACGGGCTGGGGATACGAACAGAACAAAATCACATCATATTACTGTTCTTTGATATCGCTAGAGACAATGTACGAAATACAACGTGTAAGCGGTCATGCGGTGAATAGAACACTGATACAAAGAACATTAAATTCAGAAACACTCAAAACATTTGAGAACTTCCAGACTAAACACCAAAAATAGACATTTGTTTATCTAAAATGGCGTTCAACTTTAGAAGTAAACAATCTCATCTTTGTTGCACTTAAAAATTTCTATACCGGTTCGAAAATTCTAGAATCTAAGGATTCAGGAGAGTTCAAATTCTTAGTTGCGAGGCTTTTTAAGCTCTTTCTTGAACACTTTCGGTCAATAATAGAGCGTTTACTTAAAAAGTTGATAGACGTAACATAGAAATTGATAATTATAATTGCTTTATGTTTTTGTGAATGTTACACAAAAAAGCTCGTATGCTTCAACTCTGTATAAGTACTGTGTGTAAGTATAAAACGTTATATTAGTATAATTGCTTTAGTTGGAGGTTTTGTGATGATGACTTTTTTGCAAACCGAGTGCTGAAATGTTCATCATTACTCATTTGTACTCTGAAACTCCTTTTTGGAGAGAATTCTGGCCCTATGATGTCCTGTCATTGTCAAAGTTTGCGCGAAAACTGTTCAACAATTATAAATGTTGTTAGAACTAGAGCTCAATAAACTTGAGTCTTTACCTTAAGAAGTAATCTTTCCGCAGTTCTGCAACTCAGCCCGATCATTGGAGTCTTAAAAATGGTCATGAGTGATAGCAACGAAGGAACTAGAATTATAGAAACCAATGGGATTGTTGAAATGGTAATGATAGCAAGACTTATATGGGGGTATCAGTAGAATCTCTGCTTGAAACATTTCATCGAGTCTAACAACCTTTGCAGACAGAAAGCAGCAAGACTATACAAATAAAAAAGTCATTCAGTTACGAATCTCGGAGTAGCGTTCAGTTTGTACCGGATAATTTGCTTGCCGTTTGGTGTCAGTGTTAAAAGATGCCGCACACCGCGCATTTAAGCAGACGCAATTCGATTGCAAGCAAATCAATCATTTCCCTAAATATTAAGAAAATAAACACGGTATTTGAATTAAATACCTCTAAACAGGATATACCGAGTTCCTTTTTTTGTCTTATAAGGAAAAAACTTAAAACATTTCTTAAAGACTTGTTAAAGTACAACTGAAAAGTTTTGAGCAGGAATTTGTCCAACTTAGAAATAACGCGAGCGATGGTGATTTCAATGACAACGACGCTGGGGATAAGGATGAGGATAAAGAGAGTGCTAACAATTGACAACGGAAAACGACATTTGGAAAAAAACCAAAGACATCGACAATGAGATGATGACGTTGATGATGACGTTGGCTGTAACGATGACAATGACGGTGACGTTGACGTTGACTATGACAATGGCGATGATGATGATAAGGGCAATGACAATGATAATGGCAATGACGATGACGATGACAATGGAGATGACGATGATAATGGCAATAACGATGACGATGACAATGGCGATGATGATGATAATGGCAATGACGATGACGACGATAATGGCTATGTCGATGACGATGACAATGGTGATGATGATGATAATGGCAATGACGAAGATAATGGCAATGACGATGACGATGACAATGGCGATGACGATGACAATAATGATGACGACGACAATTGCGAAGACGATGACGATGATAATGGCGATGTTGATGACGGTGACAATGACGATGGTGATGATAATGGCGATGATGATGACAAGGACAATGACGATGACAGTGGCAATGACGATGACCGTGACCATGATAATGGCGATGACGATGATGATAATGATGACGACGACAATTGCGAGACGATGACAATGGCGATAACGGTGACAATGACGATGACGATGTCAATGGCGATGAAGATGACGACGAAGGTGACAATGACGATGGCTGTAATGATGACAATGACAACGAAAAAAATATTCATAACAGCTAAGCTTGCATTACACGGCGTTTTGATAAGGGCTTTAGTACCCAGGAACGATACCCCGGAATCAATCTTGGGCTTTGCAGTGGGCTGATTATTTGAAATGCCTTACTTTTTAACGCCGTTTACACACAGAGATTTCAATGCGTCGGACTCACCTCTTGTCATTCTGGCGGGGGGTTTAAAAGAACCCTCAGGTTCGTCAATAGGAAGCAGTAGCGTCCTAATGTTTGGGTCCATTACTTTCTCACAACGCGGTTGGCCACAACAAAACTATATTGGTCACCTACATTTTGATGTTGTGGACTGATACTTTCTTTCTTCTTTCGATTTAAACTTGCTTAGTATTATCCGCTACAACTTAAAAAACGCATTTGTAGAATGCTTATCCGGAAAATGGCGGCGCAGTGGCCGAGCGGTTAGCGTGCTTGGCTGGTAATCCTAAGGTCGCGAGTTCGAGCCCCGGTCAGACCACTGTGTTGTGTCCTTGAACAAGACACTTTACCTGACTTTGTTCCAGCCGACTCAGCTGTACAAATGAGTACCAGTTCTGCTCGGAGCTAATCTGCGATAGATTAGTGTCTTGCCCAGGGGGAGTAAAAGACTCTCATCTACTTAACACTGCGGAAACCGGAGATAAGCGTCGGCCTAATGGACTAGTAGCTCGGGAAAGGATTTAGCTTATCCGGAAAACGGAAGGGAAAACCATCAGAAGTTCCATTAGTTTAAGGGACTGATTCTATAACTGACTTGACATTCGTATGCGTTTGAAAGAAATATTGGTGTGCTAAGGTCACGTAATATAAAAGTTCTTGAACGTCATCAAATTGTATTCATGAAATTAATCTGTCTATAAAAATGTGAAAACAAAAACACCAAAAAACAACGCTACTTTACGCCAAATAACAAGTTCAACGGCCACCAAAAATGAAAAATCATCATGTTTGATGTAGAAAACTGCCAGTGAGCACAATAAACCGGCAGAAAACTGCAAAAACACGTCAACATTTTGGTGTACAGTAAATACTTGTTATCACTGCGGTTTCGATTCCATATTGCAACAGAGTTGAGAAAAAGGTTGGGTATCAAAAAGTGTGCAAGGCACTGGAAAAGAGAGAGCGCGTGAGTAATAAAGAATTCTCAAGCGTCATAAGGGTAATTTGCTCGGCTTTGTGAAAATTCTGTATGTAATGTTTTTAATTGCTAAATAACACAGTTAGGTGAAAACAACCCAGTTGCGATTAGGATCCCAGTCAAACTTTACATCATATTCAGCCAGGACAGAAATTTTCTCCGATAAATATTGAATGAAAAAATGCGTTTTGTCATTCTCATTTTTTTTTTAAACAAAAAAATTTAATCTACACAACATCCAAGTTTGTTGAGAGATCTGAGCACACCTCTAGATCGTTGAACAAAATATTGATTCACTGGCATTTCCTTTCTTCATCGATTTCCCCCAGTGCCACGTACGGCCACCTCACCAAAAAGAAGATATGTACACTTAAAAAAACTTTTTCATTTTAAAAGTGATTCCAGTTATATGGAAGGTTTCTAGTTAAGTTACTTTGACATTTGATTATCATTACATAAAACAATATGCATGCAACGTTATACCAGTTAGAAAGTCAAAAGTTTCACTGACTTAACTTGTTGACTTGAACACTTTACTATAGAAAATACTAATACGATTAGCGGATTACAAGACGTTTCCGACAGCTCAAGCAGAATCCTTTAATCTTATTAAGTGAAACTGTAATCACCTTAAATTCGCTAGGTGATGTACGAACATACTTATCTTATAAATGGTAGCTTAGGAAAGAAGTTAGCTCAGTTTTTCGTATTGAACTCGATCAAGGAAAGTTAGAAAGCCTATCCGGAAGTTCTTCTGTTTTCAAATTTATTTGTTGCAGTCACTTCAAACATTTACGCACCAAGCACATTCGACAAACTGACTTACTTGAACTATCGATGCGTGTCAGTGTCATGGCTTCATAATTTAAATCAATTGATACAAATAGCATGTAAAGTACCTCCGGTCAGGAAAGCTTTGCCTTCTCAGTAACTGGGGCAGCGTAACTTAATGTCCGTTTTAGCAAGTAGGATCATTTGGTTTATTCAAAACACTTTTATCAACAGATAAATTTTGTTGTTTGCCTTTGGTAATCCTAAAGAAATCGATGCTATCCCGACAGTTAGTGTATACTAACTACTATGTTCCTTTTCGTTAGCATAAAATTAAATGTCCCGTTGCTTAAACAATAGCCAAGTCCAAAACAATGCTGCTAACGGATGTCATGTAATTAGGCATTATGCAGTAGATTTCCAAAACTAATACCCCCCCGAAAATAACGTTAATTTTTTGCGCTCCTACTAAACGTATGTTGTTTAGCGAGTAATAAAGCTTTAACAAAGAGCTTTTCACCTAAGTGCTCTTGCTTTATTCAAGTATATAGACAGCTGAAAATCAAAATTTTTAATCATCTTAGTATTGTCTCTGTGACTGTGAGCTCTACTCACTAATAAAGCAACCCCAAATCCTTTGACCTATTGCACGTCCGCGTGTGCACCCATTGTCGTACGTTTCCACATTCGGTTAGAAGATTTTGGAACGTACTCTAAAAGTTTCGAATAAAAAAAGCCATCAAGTACCATCGATCTCTCAAAGCTGGCCCTGAGCCCGCATGGCAAAACATTAACAGTGAAAGGAGAGTCATTCGTGAATGCCAAAGCATCAGCTTGGTGGCAATCCTCGATTAAGTGACAGCGTTTAGATCGACGCTCTCTATTTGACGACAGCGGTTGTCCAGGCCCCCGTAAAGCACTTGGCATTAAAACAGACTCAAGACGGTTTTTTTTCTTAACTTGACAGTATATCAAACTGACATAAATGGAGGGCGCGGAATACATATGATTATGCTACATAAGTTACAAGAATCATGCATGACATCTCTAATGTCAAGAAATGCATAAACTCAAAGGAGCAGGCCTTGCAGTTGTTGAGAAGTAAGGCTTTTTACTGTAGAAAAGATGCCTCGGGAAATTGTAGAAACCCAAGCCAGTCTTCGGGTACAAGATCAGTTATGGTAAAGATCAGAACGGAAAACTTAATAACTGTGAGCTGGCTTATTCTTTAAAAATCTCAAATGAAATTTTTTTCAAATACCTTTGACCTCACAAAGCTGGACCTGAGCCCGCATGGCTGGCAGAACACCAACAGTTAATTTGGTCACAATCTACGACTTAGTGACAGCGTTTAATAGATCGACATCCTCTGTTCGACGACAAGTTGGTGTCCAGGTCCCCGTGCAGCACTGGACAAGAGAACAGACTAAAGATGGAGTTTCTCTTAATTCGACAGTCTGTGTGCTTTCAGACAGCTGAAGTTTTGAAGTGACACGAATAAAGCGTGTAGTGTAAGTATGGTTTATGCTACATTGATGTTACTATAGAATCATGATGCCTATTATGTAACACATAAAACTATAAAAACACTCTTCGAATTTTTCAGAACTATAGGAATTTCTACTGTAGAATAATTGCCTCAAACAAGTTGCAGGAACACACTGAAGTCTCTTGGTCTTGGTGGGATAAAACGAGATTTGCTGAAGTAAAAAGGGCAGAAGGCTTAGTTGTGAGCCGGTTAAATTAAGTAGCATGGTGTCTTGTTGGGACAACATGTACGTGGCTCTGGCAAGCTTCCACAGCTGTTAGACTGCGTAGACTTGACGCAGATTCTCTACGGTTCAAAGAGTGTTGACCAGCTGCAACGCAGACTAACAGTTCCAACTAATTGAAATTGTTAGGCCCTCTCTAGAACCACAAGATATCGGTAGCAAGCTTTACATATATCAGGGCCAAAATACAAACGTTTTTCGCCTACACGTTTTTGTAAGAACAAACTTAAATAAGAGTAACCTGGCTGAGATTTTGGGTCACTAGGCTGAAATTTTGATCAGACAAGTTCGATAATTTTATTTAATCCTTGTACAAAGATTGAGGATATACATACTCTAAGTTCATATATAATAGCATTTTTTACCGCTCTTTTCACTTTTTTAGAAGCAGCCGAAAACGGTAAGAAAAACTTGAATGCTCCTATACATTTTTTTTAAAATAAGAACACACTTAATAAAAAAAGTGAGGCTCAAATCGCCCGAAAAATAAGAACAAATTAAGAACAATATGAGGCTGAAATAAAAATTAAAAAAAAAAATTCAAAATAGCAAAATGAGCGTGGCAAGCAGTCATCACACAGAGCATCACACATTAAATAAATTTCGTTACTTATTATTTTCATACAAGTATACTCCAACTGCAACAACTACATGTACTGTCATCTGCTGTAAAGTACACAAAATTTTACATGTATTTCGAAATTGTAAATGTATTACAACCATAAAAGAATATATTGCAGTTAAGAACAAAATAAGAACATTTTGAGCCCCAAATTTTGAAAAAAAATAAGAACATTGAGCCTGGGCAAAATTCTACTGGTTCTTAATAAAAAAAAAAGTACGTACGATGTACGCGTACCGCCTGGTGAAAGAATACACTAGCGAACACGTATTTCTTAGTGCCTTTCTATTGCTTCGGGCAACTAGTCCACCACTTGGGTACATCAGGTGGCTGATATCGTCAAAAAAGTTAACAACAGTCAAGCGTCAGCCAAAGGGCCCGGTTGCACGAAGCCTGGATAAGCTATCCACTGGATAGAAGCAAATTATCATCACTTGTAAATCAAAAATTGTTTGACTCTTTGTTGATTTCTATATGCCTGGTTGTTAATTGAGTGGAAGACTCCCAAAGTAATGGGTAAAATGGTGTCAAACAATTTCCATTATAGTTATATTATTGAAAATAGAAAGCACTTATCCGGCGGATACAGGCCCGTTGGAACGAAATTGGCATTGGGGGGACTGCGAGCATAGTACAGAAACGCAGTCAGTGTTAAATTCAAAATTATTCCAACATAGAAACTATAAATGACGAGAAATTATTGGATACAGGTCCGTCGGAACGAAATTGATACTGGGGGGACTGCGAGCATAGTACAGAAGGGCAGTCAGTGTTAAATTCAAAATTATTCCAACATAGAAACTATGAATGACGAGAAATGATTGGGGGACTACAGCCCCCCCCCCCACCCCCTCCCGCTTCCGATGGCCCTGGGATAGCTTACCCAGGCTTCGTACAACCAGGCCCTAGTTTTTTTATTGATTCTTATAAAAAAAGCTTGTTAATCAAGTTTGCTATGAGCCTTGAGCAAACACAAAACAAGTTGGCTGGTAAAGCATGGAAAATAAAGAATAATTGTTGCCAATTTTCTGCTGTTGCTTCAGCTTCCTCGTATGCCAAATGTTTACTTTGTTGAAACTGATGCTGGCTGAAAAGGATTTAGCAACGAGAGAAATAAACTGCCCGGGGCATCCCGCTGATCGTAATTGATAAAAATAGTTAAGATTAGTTAGTTCGCTGCCAACTTTGTGCCACGTTGATTGACCGTTTTCATAAAGGCTGGAGTTGGTTCTGAAGTAGACGATAACTATCTAATTGATCAAAACCGGCAACTCGGCATTGTAAAGATGATCCGGATGACCTATCCCCCATGTTCTTGTGCATAGGAACTGATTAATAAGCTACTGCTTTGGCCACATGATTTAAACTGTATCTCTTAAAAGAAGGAAGGAGATTCAAGCATTATACGGAACATTCTGTACTTGTAACCGAAAGTAATTACTAGCGATTTAATATGAGTATAAATATCAGACTTGTAAATGCAAAAACTTGTCTTTGGATTGAAGTATATAGAAGAATATATATATATATATAGAGAGAGAGAGAGAGAATGATCCAAATTTCATTTCTAGTTAAACAGAGCTGGAACGGCTAATTCCTTGGATACGCCGAGTCATTTTCCCGATACGATTTCCAGTGATTTTAAACTGCGAAGCATTTCTTATTCATTCTGTAATGTTCAGTCGAAGATCGAGGCTCAGTGAAGCTTAAAAGAAAAATTACCCAACGAGCCCGAGACTCAGCTAGTTCATAAATTGTTTTTGATTGTTCTTAAATCTTGGTCAATCGATATCTGCGCCCCGTTGTTCTTCTTATATAAAGAAAGCGTGTATACTTCAGCCATAGTTATGCGCTACTAGTCTGCGAGCAGGTTAATCAACTGCTGAAAAACAGTTTTACCCTATTGCAAATTATAAAAAAAACTGAGGGAAAACAATTTAAGCAGATTTTTTCCCTAAAACTGATCGAAAATAAGACGTTTTCATTTCAAACCACATACTAGCGAAGTGTTTGCAAAATTAGATTATAAG
Organism: Hydrozoanthus sils; assembly: GCA_027575215.2. Taxonomy (NCBI): domain Eukaryota; kingdom Metazoa; phylum Cnidaria; class Anthozoa; order Zoantharia; family Hydrozoanthidae; genus Hydrozoanthus; species Hydrozoanthus sils. The sequence continues at coordinate 33,143 of JAOBRD020260421.1, forward strand.
GTCACATGTTATGCGGCTTTAAATATATTGCTTCATCAAGATATCTTCGAACTATTTTGAAGTAGCTAGATCCGATCCAAAAAGGCAATAACAAACAATTATATCTAAAAAAATTATCTTTAAACACAACCCGTCAAGATCAGCATCGCTTAGGAGGATGCCATTTCAAAAAGGATTGACTCACGTACTAAATGAGGTTTGAAAGTAAACAAAATAATAAAACCTCTTTATTTCAAACAAAGTTTTGAAATTTAGTTCGAGTTTACAATGTCTTGCGGAGCAAAATTACCTTTTCGCGCGAAAAATAAACCAGTCAAATCTTAGTATTCGAATAGGAAGTTTGTCAAGGAGAATTTAATATATGTTCAAAGTATTCAGGGTGCTGTCTTAAAAAGTAATCTTTAGCACATAATTTGCATAGATATATAGTTGGCACATCTTTGTTAGAACTAGATGGCATTTCCATTAAGCTTAATAACAAAAACCTAGGAATTTTTCAAATGTGTTTACTGTAATTACAAGCACACACATATCCGTTTTGTAATCTTATTCGAATTGTTTTAGCCAAAGGAATTTCCTGATCTAGATGTTTCTACCGGCAGAGCGTTATTAAAACAAAGGCTTATTCATTTGTGTATTCTGTTAAACAAATAAATATACTCTGTTTTGTTTTGCTTGCCAATATTATACTAATTTAGCTGTAACGAGCGTCACCTGAATTTATGCTAACTGTTATCACAAAATCTTGAGATGGTAGTATGGTAAAATTCTTCTAATATTTATGTTACGAGATAGCTTTCGCCATCGATGCCATTGCAGATTCTCTACTCTCTGGACGTCGCTTCTCTACAGCGAACGAGCTTTCGGTAAATTTAACTACTTCCGTTAGGTTCTGAAAGTTTATTACGAACGAATATAGATCCAGAATCAAAACTCACAAACTAGAGCAACAAGCTGCAAGGAGAATCTTTGAAAGATGCTAACTTCCAACTTTAAAGTAAAGAACTTGTAAGTGAGATATGGGCCACGTGCAGACATGTAAGAGCAAAATGCACAGCCAGCTTTGACTTTTGATAACGCAACATGCCAGGTTGAATTGCCTTTTGATCAAAAACTAATTCTGATTGCTTATTACAAAGAGGAACAAGAAATTTCGTATAATATATGGAGTATTACAAGTTCCTAGTTTTGGCTTGTAGCTGTCGCTTTAAATACAAGCAATTTGAGGTAACTATCGTTGGCACAAAGTTGACAAACTGTCAGCGTGAAAATGCAACGTGAAACTTGTAACATTTATCGGATTTCCAGCGAATAAAACCGTATACTGACTTACCTTCCCCGACTTAAATCCCACGCACTAGCTGTGCCCTTGGTCTTCTGGTACTGCTTGAACTATCAAGGCGCCAGGAAACAGATTTCAAGAAGACTTTTCTTGCTATACTTTTGGCTGAGGTTCTGTAAGGGTGAGAACATATAAATATAAAGGTCACCGAGCCTGCATCGAAGAACTTGGCACGTAATATGAATGCATGAATGACACAACGAAACGTGATCTGGGCGCAATAATAGTCACACCATGTGATAAACGCCCACTTTATTGAACTGTTGGCCACCTACCCAAGGGGATCGTCTCCCATTATTTATAAAACAATCAATACGTTGAAAGTACGCCCGGTGTAATGTCCGAAAAACCTCCCCAACTGTTTCCATCACGTCACATTTCATGTCCCTCTTAGCTTACACAAAGTTGTCAGCAGACTTGCAAAGTTTTTCTGGTGCATGATTGTTGCAGCAATTGATTGAATTATGAAATTTTATTATAAAAGTACATGACATCTGCTGGTGAAATTTGTGAAGGCAGAATTGTTTGAGTGAAAAGGGCAAAGGTGGAACTCTAACTATGAAAAAGCACTTACTACGGGGCAAGTACTGGAGAGTCAGTAAGAGTATGGTAAGATTTACATTATCGAAACTAACGTCTCTATTACTCAAAGAATCAACATTGTATTACTATAAACAACTACGATCTGCGAACACTTTCCGTGGCCAACAAACCCACCATTGTAACGTTTAAGCTTAATTATAAACATCAATAAAATCTTGAACGCTAACGTGACATATAAAGCTATGGCTAGCAGTGCAATCAGACGATCCAGTTAACATACACAGGAAACCTACCTGGAGATCTCTTAGATATAAATCTTTAGAAACTCTTGGTGAATTCCCCAAATAAACGGGTTAATCCTGATATACACTTTACAACGCTTGCAAAATCTGTTTATCAGTTTATAGTCCGGGCATAGACGCCTCCTCGTGTAGTTACATACTTTAAGCAGGCTCGAGGATCCGCAAAATTCCGCTTTAATCTCAAATGCATTCCAATATGCAACACATCTGGATTGCATAAGGCAACAGCTCATGCAGTACCGCTATTGTTTAACACGATAATTCAGAATTCCACGAATGGTAAACTTGACTGTAATTTGGTGACTATCTTCCTACCAGTCGACACACGTCGATCAAAATATTCACTCTTATTGTTAAAATTTCTAGGTCAAAGCTCCATTACTTAAACGCTGCAAATACAAAGTACACTAACTTACGTTCAAAGAAAAACTGAGGTATTTTTAAATACTAATTTTTGCTTTAAAAAGCTACCGAGTCCCGCAGCCTGCAATACTAGCAATTTTCTGGCGTTTCATCTTGGGTGGCGTCTCCATCTTGTTCAAACAAATTGTTATCTGCAGTGTTTCAATTTTTTGATGTTTATTCAAATGTTCATTTCCTTGTTTGTAATTTACTATCAAACTGTGCATACTTTATACACAAGTTATGATTTGCTTGGTCTCAATAAACTAGTTTAAAACTATACTATACTCTTCGTTCGTCGCAGCTCCCGGCTACAACTCCCTTGATCAGGGAATGCGACTCACAAAGTACCACACACAGTGGGAATAGCATGATACTAATTGATAGGCAATTGTTGAGGCCGCAAAGAAATATTACTTTGCTTTATAGATTTTGAAGAGTTAGAATACTTTATGGTCTAATCTTGTTTTTAATTGTCTCAAGATCAGGTTAGCTTATTAACAGAGACTAGAATGAAAAGTAACTCAATTATTACTCTACGTTTCCAAGTCATCCGGACTTCATTATCAAGAAACTAAAATTTAAATTAACAAGCAGTCTTATTTATAGTAAGATAAGAATACAATAGAGTTGTTCTTAAAGCGTAAAAGGAAATACAATGGGACCCTTCATAGGTGAAAGGCGAGAAAATTATTAATTATGTTCGATAATTTTAAAACAAATACTTTGGCTCGCACTGAGTTACGGATGAACAACATTTCGTAGATAAGACAATCAAATATACTTTTGCAATATTTTAGGACTTTAGGTTAGCTGTTTTGGAAAACCATTCAAAACCATTCACTACAAGTTTATTTGTGTTTCTCTTGTAGTACAGTCTTTTTTTAATAAGAATATTGTTTTGCGGACTGGATATTCTTAATTTTGGCCGATTTAAGGCTGAAAATATTCTTACGAACATTCTTAGTTTCGGGAATATCGGTGACATGGAATTTCCGTTTTTAATAGGATAATTGAGTGTTGCTCTCGTCTGTTGGCGCCTCTTTGATTTCCTTTGGCTTTGCTTTTGCTACTCGTCGGAGCTGCAGTTTTGATTTTCAAGAAAATATCGGCTTTTTAGTTTAAAGTTAATATTTAGCTATATGAGCCGGAAAACAAAATGGTATTCAAATCTGGACTTTGTTCAGGTACTATACTATAGTAATGTGATTTTTCCCAAACATGCAAAATGATGTTCTTAACAAAATCTGAGCCTCGGTTTTATATTCTTAAATGTTAGCTAATTTCAGCCTTTATATTCTTATAAAGTACATTCATGTAAATTAAAAAAAGAGTGTATTGACACCCTAAAAATATTATTGGATGGAAAGTAGAATTAATCAGATGGATCTGTACCGTTAACGTTAGCATAATTAGTTCTTAGAAATAATTAGCTCATAGAAATCTCTATGGAGTTTTACAAAACATGCTTCCTGTGCTTAGGGAATGGTCTTTAATTATCGGGGGAGGGGAGGGGGCTACTATTTCTGCAAAAGAAATGTCCAAAACGTGACCCTCCCCTTTAGTCTGTCCTGAAAATTTTGACCCTCCCCTTTCGTAGATCTCAAAAATTAGGACCCTTCCCCAAACTCCCTCAAAGGGTAAATCATTTAAAATGCAACAAAAATACTGTACTTTATTGTATTATCTATGCTGAAGGCAGGCAAGAAAGTGGATCAGCTCATGAATATCAAAGACACTTCAAGTGCGGGGTATCTCTTAAGAGCTAAGCATGTTGGTAAAACCACACGATTCGGAAACTGCTCTACTCAATTTAGAATTAATTGAGGGGATATCAAGCATTCTAAAAAGCCTGTAGGCGGAGCTAAAAACAGACCTGAATGGAACAATTAATTCAAAAGGAAGAATCAAATCAGGGCAAAAGACTGCGCATGCATGATCCCGGCCTATACAATTTATTCTCGTACGAATTAAGAAGACCACTGACGCGCGTATGGTCGAAGACAGCCCACCGATAAATTCTCATTTAATACTGTTGTCACTGTGGCTTTATTGATTCATTACATTTGAATAGAAAATAAAAACCACTCTGTTTCGCTAGGGGGTGCAAATAAATGAGACTAGTGAGTCGAAAACAAAAACTCGCTTTACGTTGAAGGTTTTCACGTTTTTGACTCTTCAGTATTTCTTAAATTCAAGATGGTTATCCTTCAGACCTTTTTAAAATCATCCATATATTGTGTCATCACTATTAGATTTTTAATTCGAGGCGTATTAGTATCTAGGCCAATGTGGTTAGTATAATGAACAGTCCTCTTCAGTCATTTCTGCATGTTGCTCCCGATCTGAACTCAGTAAAGTTATTCTACTTTTGTTTCGGCCTAAATACCATGTTGTAATCGGTGCTAAATTACTAAGCTAAAAGGCTAAGACTATTAATAACTAGACTTAGAGCTTCTGAATTTTCTAGAGTTTCGACTTTCCTGTTGCGTGAACTTTCGTAGACTAATTATATCGATAAACGAAATATCCGTACATAAGTAGTTCGGAGATGATAGATTAATTACTGTAGAAGTAAGTTCGACGTAGACTGAAAATCTTTTAATTTGGATTTTCTGTTTTTAGTATTACATCCTTTTTAGTCTTTTTAGTACCGTCCTAAAGCAATTTGTATAATAAGTTTTCTAACGGTTTGTTATAAGAAACAGCATTACTATTAGCAGTTCAACCCCATTGCCAAACAAGCTCAATTTCGTGACATCGATGGTGGATTACATTAAAAAAAATAACGAATTAACAAACGACCTATTAATTACTAGCGGAACAGCTAAACTGGGTGCAGTTTTTCGCGTATCATCAAGAACTTTGATAATTTCTATAAGATAACAGACTACATCTCTCTTGATAATTATTAATTTGTGGAGTGACACTATCCAACTGCAGATGATGGAGATAAGATTGGTATGTTTTGATACATGCAAATGAATTCTCCACACGAATTTTGATCACGAACCTCGTTTATTATCTGTTTGGATACTGTTTACACCGTCCTCCACAGAATGCTTGAGGCACCGCGAAGTATTTTGCAATATAATTAGCTCTATTCTACTTCAATTGAGGTGGATAGTGACAGAATATCTACTGAGCGCCAAAGTAAATACCAGCGAGGCAACAAACTTCCTTTCGAGAAAACTGAAAAATTTTTAAGAAAAAAAACCCCACTTTTATCACTTGAATCACTGAGCATGGCGAGACTCACGCGTGGGCAGCCTAACATACAACAAACATGTTTGACAGCTACAAAATGTCGTAAATGGCGTAAAGCCGAATTACTTTTGGCTGTTTTAAGTATCCCATGTTTTGAAAGCAAACTTTTTCAATATCGTGATCCGAAACTGTCGCGAAGCGACTATTCACCGTCCGCCAAGTTTGTTTCGGTGTCATTATCTACTATTTCGGAGGTAAATATTGTCTCAAATCTACTATTTCTAAAACAATCAAATCGCGCGTAGCCGAGATGGTATATACTATTACCCTATACTTCTTTTCTCTATATCCTCCAACTTAATTGTGAATTGGTATAAATTACTCTATGTAGTAACGATATACGCCCTCAACAGTCCTGCATTGCTGGCAACGGAACCTACGATTCGGACTGAACACAGTAGCTTTTCGTAAAATAAACTTTAAACATCTAAACAACAGTTTCCTATTTGAACTAGCAGGCATTTCAAAATGTTCATACCTACAATGCAGTGTGAACCAGTGCGTTAGACATCGATCAGCTTGCAATGTGCATTTGAGAAACTTTACTCTGAGTTGGGAAGATAAACTAAAAGTTCCGACCTCGGGTCAACCAATCAAAGAACGAAAAACGTATCTTTCAACTGTAGATAATCTGCCGATAATAGCTTTTTAAAATGAATACAAGATTACATTTGGCGCATTTCAAGTTTGACTCCATAAACAGTAAAAATTGGCTTCAAATGACCCAAAAACACCGTTTTTGCTGTATCTAGGTTTAAAAGAAAGAAGATGTTCGGGGTTTTAATAACCTTAACATGCAGATAGCTATAGCCGGAGGACGATAACTAATGTATCTAGTTTCACATAATTATTTCAGTGTTTAAATACTTTTTTCTTACTTCTTGTGTGTGTGTACGTATGTGGGTGAGGTTTTTGTATCAAACTTTTGAGTGCACGACACCAGGTGTCTCCAAACGTTTGTTTCTTAAAACCAATTGCTGCTTTGTTAACGACAAAAAATGCGGTATACTTGACACTGTATAAGTCTTAAAAGGCGCGTCTAGCAACTACCAACAACTAACTGAATCGAGACACTATTATATTTTTCTCGAGGCCTGCCAAATTGATTTCGCAGAGGAATCAATTTACGTCTATATATAAAAACTATGGGAAAACACAGGTAAAGTCAAGTAAAATAGTCACAGCTAGCTCAAAATGTAATAACAGTTAAGTTGTGCAGCTTTTAAACAGCTCGCAGTATCATATATATATAAAACGCCATTGCATGAGTTGAGTAGTATGAAAAACTTGTCATTAAACACAACTCACAAGTATTATAATATAGTGTAGTATATATTTTTGGTTAATATCACATAGCAAGATCTTTAATATCATATGGAAAATCTCTTCAAGTGTTCTTTCGCTAATCGGTTGTTTTCTGGAACTGTGTTTATGAATTTCAGTAGAGTTGTATAAAAGAAAAATTTAACTGACCGCAAACCTCCAACCCAGTTGTCACTGAATGTGCAGGGCTGTATCAAGCTTTAGTTTTTTTCATTGTTTCTGAATGCAAGTCATCAGAAAATGCATTTAATGGTTTAAGTAAGTGCTATTTAGCCCGAATATTTATACGTAATCTTTTTCAAGCCTGCTGCCGGGTCAAGCAGCTTGCTCATGCTGATAAGAAACAAAGCTTTAGATTTACACAATTAACCTAGCAAGAAACTCCATGCTTAAGTTTAAGTACCATAAAGTATATAAATAATATATATCAATAAAAAATACAAATTAGACATTTAAACACGTGATTAACTGACTAATAAATCTTTGAGTTCTCAGCTACGTAACACATATAGGGTTAGCTCATATAAAACACAAAGGGTTGATCAAATGTGTATAGTATAAAGTACTAAAAACACTGTTTGAACCAGGCATAATTTCCCTAACAATTTATTTTGATTCGATAAGCATGCCTGCGCCCTTTGACAACTGACGTTGTATTATGTGGAATTCAGTTAAGCACAGTAGCCCTCGAGAAGATTTTTGACAAAACGTACTATAAATGAGTAAAAAATATTGTTGAGGCTTATTATAAAACGTGCTTATAAAGTTTGACCAATTCCTTTGTACATGTATAATGAGGCTAAGCATAGAACTATATTTATAGATGGACTTGTTAAATGAAACTTCTTTGAGATAAGTTACACCTTCAGCTGAGAATTTTTAAAAATCTTCAATAGTAGCTTGTTGTTATGTGTAGTAGAGTCAAGATCAAGGGGATCCCCCTCCCCC
>JAOBRD020260422.1:0-11952 GCA_027575215.2 Hydrozoanthus sils
TCACTGGATAAGGCCAGACAAAAAGAATTTGTGTCGGCGAGGTGGAGCAACATAACTACCAGGACCACAGGCGGCCCTGGCACAAAATTAGGGTGGGCTTAAAAATACAATATTTGTATGGAACCACGTGCACGAGCGAAGTAAAAATTGAAAATTTGATTTGCAATAAAATTTTACTAACCTTGGTCGGATGTTTTTTTTGGGAATTTGATGATCCTTTCTATATTTTTTATGGTTTCTAAGCGATTTTGGTGCAGAGGGCAAATTAACTTCGCTCGTGATTCATACAAATACTGATTTTGTGCCTGGGCCGCCTGTGCCGCGACTCTTTCTGTTTTATCGTCGTCCAATTTCCATTGTGTATCTTTCCTAATCTTTTTATTCCTTTTACTTTAAGTACTTTCATCTCCTACATTGTTTTCCGCCATCCTGAATTTTCATCTCAAAACGGGATTCGTTTTCATTTTTCACCATACTAGAAAGAATGTCATTCCAGAGGCAGAACGAGAGAAACTCCTTCGGATTCTAAATCGGAATGCATTCATATTGGAACGACATCAATATTGTCTCGGATCAGGATCATGTAAGAGATACAGTAAAATGTAATGGCGATGGAATGAACTCATTCTGGAACGAAACTCGTTCCAGTATCATGCAACACCCGTAATTGGTTGCTAACAAGGGCCGCGTTTAAGGTGGTTCCAAGCGAGCGGAAGACAAATAGCTTTTTCGCCTATTCACGCTTTGTTTTTACAAATACCAATAAATTTGGCCAAGGCTGATTTTTCTCTATACTTTTTTTGGCGAATTAAGCCTCAAAATGTTCTTAAATTGTTCTTACTTCTATGTGTGGTTCAAATAGAATAAAAACTAAGCCAAAAGTGTTGCAATACATGAATGTATTGGAAAACTAATTACAAAATAATTTCGATAATACGCACGCTCTGATTGGTCGTTTAGGTGTGTTTCATTAGCCTGTGCAAACACGGTTTTGACGTCACAAAATTTTCAAACAAAAATTTGAGTTTTGTTCTTTTGCACAAAAACAAAATCTCAGACGTGAAAAATTGCTGAATTTCGAAACTGTTCTTATTTTTGTTGTAGCTAGGATTACAACGAAAAGTTTCTTTACCAAGATACACCAAAGAAGAAAAAGTAATATTTGTTACGAGTACGACTCGATGAACGAGCTCGAGCTACACCTGATCCGCCTTTGGATACTAACATTTACCAAAATAAATCAAAACAGAAAAACACATATATTGCTTAATTTAGACTAACAAGTCAATTCATTCGATTGAGTACTTTATAATTAGCAGCTTCAAAATTTGAAATGAAAGCACCGGTCATGCGAGATGTGATAAAACACAACTTCGATGTTCAAATACTTATTATAAAAATATTTTGAAAAATAAACGGGAAACAAAAATTCCAGGAAGTGAATACAATTACAATACTTGTTTGGTTTCATTCGAAACAGTATTGTTTCGAAGAAAACTCGAGGAGTTGTCACTCGGCGAATGACAACGTCAGTTGAGAAGAAAATGCGGCGAGGAATTATCAAAATGCACATTGTTCGTTCATAGAAGTTGAGTTAAAAATCCCGAATACCAAAAAATATTTCAAATCTCTCAAAAATCTTTCAAACTAAGCATACTGATGTTAAAGGGAAAGTTAAAATGTTCTCAATCGACAAAGGCATTTATAAACGTTACTGGCGTGAACAAAACACAAACCTGAGACGATCGAGAACCTCAATGAAAAATCATTCAAGTTCCGGCGCAGGATATGATAAGTTCCATCGTCTCTACTCGAGTTATTGATAAATGGATAGTTTAACCTTCCAATCTTTCGGTTTAAAAGTCCTTAAAACCAGAGAAATCTGTCCAAATCAACTTTTAACTTTTTAAAAGTTCGTTTACGGGCAGTGATTAAACAGAGAGCTGTCCTTCACAAATTGTTAACTCCGAAGCACTGTTGAAAGTTGACTCCGAAGCACTGGGGCTTTTCCTAATTTTGCTTTAAGCAGCCATATATGTTTGAATAACTGTGAACCTGTTTGGTTTTTGAATGATAGACATTTAAAATCAGAAATTGTCGAAAAAAGATCTCAGCTTCACTGGAAAATGCTTCAACTCTTGTCAGTTAGAAACCTGTCAAAATAACAATGAATCTGGTTGGCTATTACTACGTATGGAAAATTTATCATCTGTTTGGTTTTGAGTTGTTCCCTATAATTATTATTTTGTAAAAGAAATGAAACACAGCTACCGTGTTTTCACAGGCTAATGCAAAACGAGGTGCGTTTGGAAGAAATCGAGAGCAGATCAGTGCAGACACGAGACCGAAGGTCGAGTGTTTGTACCTGCTCTCGATTTCTTCCAAACGCACCTCGGTTTGCGTTAGCCTGTGAAAACACGGTAGCTGTGTTTCATTTCTTAAGTGCAAGGAACTCACTTCATGGCAAGAGTACGTGTACAGCGTATAATTTGAAGCAACGACTGATTAGAGGAGAAAAACTGGGAACCATTTTTTTACTCAGTTTTCATTCTGTATTGTAAGCTAAAAATCGAAGCTCAGTAGAGTTTAAAAATCGAGCCCGAGTCACAACTTGTTCCTAAATTGTTTTGAATTTTGGCCAATTGGAGCTTCGTCGTTCTTACAAAAACAATAGTGCTCGTCCAGTCAGCGTTGCACAACCAAGTAAGAAGAAATGTGTTATTTTCAACTAGTGATAATTTTGACTTCTATAAAGTTCATTATTCTTTTTTCAGAGTATTTTTATCGTCCTTTTCTTCATTTTTACTAATTTTACGTTTTGATTTATCGGGGTTCAACTGTAGTGAAGTTGTCTTGTCAGATACACTAAACAACCTGGGAGTCTTTATTCGAGTCTTTTAAAGGCTGCAACAAGGAAAAAATGGTTCAACAACTCCAACGCATTTATTCGTGGACGAGCTTTTGTTTAGGATTGAGTAAAATTATGAAAACTGATAAAAGACAAGTTAAGAAAAGAAATGGTCACAGAAGGTTCAACAAACTTACTTTTAAGAACATCTGTTTGGGATTCCGGAAATGTAATTTCCTCAAGTTCCGTCCTTAAAGAAAATTAACAAAACGTGCAAGATGAATCGCCGCCATCTTTTCGCTCGCGACCTAATCCGTGACATCACAACCTTAAATCGAAATTCGTTATCGAACAAATGCCTTTTGTTAAGTTGCATAAAAAGAAAACTGATTTTATTCTATCGGATAATTTTACAAAAAAATACAAGCAATAAAACACTCCGAACAAGGCAATACAGCCGATTCCGTTTTGACATTTTGACGTTGTGAGGTCAGACATCAGAGCAACATGGCGGCCTCCATCGAACTGACTAGTTCTTTTTAACTCATTTTTGCATCTGAATTTTAACAAGCGAATCGCTTTAGTAAGTACATTTCTGGAATCCTAAACTGATGTTCTTAACATTTGGAAAAATAATTTTGGAGTAAAGCATCCTTTGAGGATAATTAAATTCTGATTCGTGTAAAAATGGTGGACACTTCTCGCAGCACGGATACAAAATCATTCTAGAACATCTCGTACTGACAACTGACAAACGAGTTTAAAACTATCAAACTACGATTGGACAAACTAAATGCACATAAGATTCAAAGTTCTATATAAATAGGAAGCCATTGATGCTAGGTTCTTACACTCCAAGAACATCGTTTTTGAATGGAATTTTTTATAAAATTTAAAAACATAGAAAAGCAATTTTTCTTGTAGTCTAGATTGTAATAGTTTTGAAATAAAATCTTAGCCCGCTCTGTGATTTTGCAAGTGTTTGAGTGGCCTTGTTGGGTAAGTCTTCCTTGATGCGATTTTTTCGCATCAAATAGATTACGCGTCATTTCTACGTACAAAAATTAAAGTCTGCAGGAAATTTTCACCTGCCACCTCGAGTGTGTTCAATATGCAACATCCTTCCCCTTGCCACACAAACGTATTTCAACACTGTATTAAAGCACAACTTGGTGGAATAATAATAATTTAACACATCAACGTTGAAAGCTTTAAAGTGGAATCCAGCAGCTCGACAAATCCGAAGTACCCTTGCAGTTTTCTCCCGACCACTTGAAATCTCCTTGAAATCTCCTTGAAATCTCCTTGAAATCTCCTTGAAATCTCCTTGAAATCTCCTTGAAATCTCCTTGAAATCCCCTTGAAATCTCCTTGAAATCCCCTTGAAATCTCCTGGAAATCTCCTTGAAATCTCCTTGAAACCCTAGAAGACAATTTCTGAGAAAGAAAAATGAGCCTGGGTATGGAACTGAGTCTGACGGTAAACGGGTTAGTTCGGCATTTCTGCTGGACGTGAGGAGTCCGTGCCTTGGTCTGAGTCTGACGGTAAACGGGTTAGTTCGGCATTTCTGCTGGACGTGAGGAGTCCGTGCCTTGGTCATCAAGCGTCTCTTTCTCTCTGTAGTCACGTCAACAAACATTCGAATATGGAAAAAAATCCACTAGAATAACTGTTAAAAAAATTTCTTTCAAATGTTTTATGTTTATCCTTGAACGGATTGCTTTCATAGCAAACGTTATAATCTTTTTCACTGATTGGTCGTCTGTCCCATCTCGACCGTGAGGTCAGAACAAAAAGCCTTCTGCTTTGTTGCTTTGAAACAAAGTTGTAATTGTCTCCTTTTTCTCTCTGTAAGTTTACGTCCGAAGAACTTGATCTACTTTTTACACACAATCTTCTTGAATTAGCGACGAGCAATTTCTCTGACTGAGTCCCCGAAGACATGCTCTCAGAAGGTTCTTTCGATTTCGAAATTTCGAATGTTATCTCACAAGATATAGATAGAGCTCTGTGAGGTGTAATTTCAGTTTCAGCTAATCAGACTATCGGAACAAACGAGAGAAATCTCGAGCTGATTTCCAAACGGCTTTCTGGTCTTGTGCTCTGAAACAATTAAAGAACCAATTGAGTTACCCTTATAGAACGGAGTGGAGTGGAATAGAATAGAATAGAACAGAGGATAATATAGACAGTAAAACAGAACAGAAGCTAGTGGTGTTCCAAAAAAAGCCGATTATTATCGAGAATAAAAAAGAAAAGAGATGAATCAAACAGAAGAGAGTATAATAGAGTTGAGAATCAAACAAATTAAAATATAATTGAAGACAAAAGATAATAATTAAATTGAATAGAAAATAACTGAATAGAATAGAGAAGAATAGAAGCTAGTGGTGTTCCAAAAAAACCGCCATTGGTATGGTCGCTGCTGACGCAACTTACACTGCCAGAGATTCTTGGAACTCTTCCAGCTGAAGCGGTGTAGCTATGTATGTTCCAGTCACAGTCTGTGTAGGGAGAGAGTGTAGGCTCTTGCTAACCAACTGGGTAGTCTCCTGGTAATCAAACAAACAAATATACGGTTACTTTTATGATTGTTTCCATTATAAAAGAATTATCAATTGAAGATGGAAACACTATATCGTTTAATTTTCAGGGTTTTTAACGTAAAAACTTCTACAATGAACCTTTACGGTAAGCTACAGGCTCTGCTACAAAGACGTTTGTAAGCGAGATATGAAAGCAGTGTGCATCAACACTGACACCTGGAAAGACCTTGCTGCTGATCGCACCAAGTGGAGAAGTATCCTTCGGATAAAGTTGAAGACTGGAGGAGAGAACCTTCGCAGTGCAGATATTGCCAAGAAAATGCGCAGAAAAGAGCGCATTGTTGCCCAAGTATTGACACTGCCTTCAAGTGCGACGTTTGCAAAAGTGACTGCCATTTAAGAGCGGGGTCCTCAGTCACCGACCAAAACACCAAGTGCAAGGGAGACGGTAATCCAGAGGTCAATACAGACCGATGGAGGTTTTCTGTTAAAAATAATCTCTCCTTCCCTTTTTTTCTTTTTATCTTTATTTCGGTGAGTAATTTCAAATTTTATTTTTTGTTGCAATTATAAACGGCAAATATTTATCTATAGTTCTCAAACTTTATTAATGTAAATCAGTTCCGACCCATAACAATTTTAAGATGCGATGCCATCCAACTTACAAGCATTTTTTGCTTTTAAGTTATTTATAGAAATTGGTACCTTAAACGTTTATATCTCTTTAAAAACTGTATTAAGTATTGTTGTTGTTGTTACTACTACTATAGAAAGCGTTCTAACCTGTCTGCAGCAGACCAGCAGCACATGGAGAACATCAGCAACGTCAACAATCATGTAGGATGGTAGCGCCCCTGCACAGGCTTTCACTAAACCTTCAAAGTGCATACGAAGTGAAAAATTGTATTACTTCAGTGGATAGACCTTGCTAAATGAGGACTGATGATCTATCTTCCTCACCAGATGAAATACACAATAAGTTGGATGATTTCCTCCTTATAACTAAAGTAAACCAGCATTTGCGATTCCAACCGACTATTCAAAAAAATGGCGGCTGTACATCTTATCACAAAGAATTGCGAACCTTCAACCGCTAAAAGAAACTCAGGGAAGGTTACAACTGGCAAAATTCTTCCTTGTACTAACAACACTGTGTGTGTGTTTCAAATATGAGGTTAACAGATTCGCACTATGCGTTTTTATGGGCAAGTTTTAGACCTTTTTGCGCTAGGAATTATGGGTAAATGAACAGATCGTCATCTTTAGTCTAATTGTAGGTTTCGTAGGATTCCTAATGCTAATTAAATATGAACCAGCAACTCTTAACTTGGTGTTGCAATTATCCGCTGTAGCTTAGCACTTCAACCATTTTGATCTTCCACCATTGTGCAGTTCTTTTTAAAAAAAATTCAAGACTTGAAAAATATCTTAATGGTTGGAGACCCCAAATAGAGCGTAATTGGTGACAAAAACTAGGATGAAACTATTAGCGCGAAATTAGACTGGTTAAAAAACTAGGGTGTAGCAGGTGACAAAGAAATAGGGTGTGAATTTCAAAAAAAGAAATAAAATGTAACTGCGGACTAAAAAATAGGTAAAAAAAGTAAGGTCAACTGACGGGTTGAGGTAAGCGCTAAAGTTCTCTTCGACTCAACTACATTTGGTAATATACAGTAACGTCCTACAGTAGCCCCACTCTTACCTTGAACGATGTTAAACCCATGCTCCAAAATTAATTGTTTCACCAATGCATTCCTAGCTTGATAATCCTCAACGTTCTGTGAAACAACAAAGTTAAGTTTGTGCCATGTTTAACTTCCGACTAAATCATATCAAAAGGAACCGTAAACAAGTCAGAGTCCAAGTTTATGATGTACTTGATACGATTTCTCGCATTTTTCTTCATAAAAAAATTGTGATACCAATCACAACAGCGAACTGTTTTTCTTACATGCGTAAAGTGTTTCGTCCAACCTGGAAAGAATTTTCAAAACATACAACTGATTTCATTTAACATGTTAGTTCTTTGCGTACAAACGTCCGAAGTGGAAAAACTTTCATACCAAAAGAAACAAAAATAATTGTACCGTTTTAACAATGGGTCAAGTTTCCACGAAATTTGAGCATTCAGAAAAGCAAATTGATGAATTTATCATAGAACAACAAAACCAAAATATCAGGGCTAAAAGGTAATAATTGTTCCAACAATTTTTGTTTGTTGTCGGTTTGCCGTATATATTGTAAAACGTTACTCCAGAGAGTTATTGTTTATAAAATGAATTGATAAAATAATGTTTAGGCTAGTGATAAAGTTGAAGAACAAGATATGGTTTAAAGGCACACTGTACGCGTACCACTTGATATAAAAAACCTCTGATCAATTTTCGTTCAAACGCTGGCGCACAAGATGCTTGCTAGCAATATGGCGGAAAGCGAGGAGTACAGTGGCTTTTTTCTTCTTTTTAAATAAAGGTTTAATTCGTTCATTCAAAAAAAAATCCCAAATATATAAGGAATATCAGCAGTGTTGCAAATAGGTACTAATGATACAGAGACTGCCGGTAAAAATGGCAGTTAGCATGTTTGTTAACAGTGCTAACGAGGCCCAACAAGGCCGAAATGAACAGCTGTCTAGGACATCTAACAGTGCCATTTTACTGGCTGTCTTCATATCATTAGCATGACTGTGTAAGACTGCTGTTTTTTAATCATTAGTTAGATTCCACAAGCATTTATTATATGTAGAATAGTCTTCCAAGTAGTTCAATGTTTTGTCCATTTACTATATATTTTAAGAAAAGTTACTGAAAAAATCATTAAGACCGTTAATGCTTTATTAAGAGGGTAAATTTCAAGTAGATTTCTTACCTGTCTGTCCATACCAGTGCGAACAAACTCTCTCAGAAACTTCATGACGGATGAGTTGGCGTCCCTGTGCTCTAACGTAGAAGCTGCAACTGCGCACTGAATGACTGGAACAACCAGATCACACTGCAGGAATTGCACGGGGAACTTCTGTGTACATCTGTACCAACAAAAACCAAAGTCAACTCTGACCGTTTTATTTTTTATTAAAAGAAAGGAGGTTTTGAGCTCACCTGTTCCAAAATTATAGTGCAGCTCCAATGAGTTCGAGCTAACATACTTCAACTTTACCGCTAAATCGAATAACCAGATTCTAATGAACTTGATCTTATCTTTATATGTAAAACAAATGACGTCATGACGCGATCTTTGTGTTAACGAACGCAATTTAAGCAACTGGAAGGACCAGCCTGAAAATATTTCAAAATTCAACGGGATTCGAACCCGTGACATCTGCGATACCGATGCAGTTCTCTAACCATCCGAATTATGAAGCCACATCTGTTGGGAGCAGTTACTCAAGCCCCCTCGAGTTAACGGGGTCCAATTGCTTTGTTAAGTCTACTACCACTCGAAACAAGAAACGCCTCTAATAACAAAATTGGACGTCTGGTTCGCATGGCACTAGACTAAACCTTGTACCAACTCAAACCAGATGCGCAAGATGGAGATGAATTTAGGTGAGCTGGCTTCCTTATCTTCTATTTTGCAGGCAATCTAGCTGGCTGTTCCTTAACGAGCTCCAACCCAGGGTTAAAATAACCGTCAATTGACAGCTTTTGGAACTTTTTTCATAAATGTTTTCTAAAGAGCACGATAGAAACTCACGTAATGCTCACAATTGCCGGCAAATTACATACATAATTTTAAAAAAAACTAAGCTATATATTTGCACGTCCTATAAATATTGTTCCATTTTAATAGTTGAGGTAATATCCCAAATATAATAAACCCTACGATTTCTCTATGAACCTCCTCGCCGAGTATTTTCTTCTTCAAAGTATGTATTTAAGTTATATTTATAAGAACGTACTTAACTATTTATTGTAAACATGTGAAACATCGACAAGATAACAAACTGAACTGAAACTAAAGAATTGACAAGAAAAACTTTGAAACCTGAGGCACAAGCCTGCAATGGAATATATGAGCTCTGCCTTTAACCGGCGTTAGTTAGACCACGTAGCTGGATAAAAAGCGTAACCATCATTAGATAACAGATAATTGTACCTGGTACAGAGCCTGTACAAATCATCAACAGTATCTGGATGCTCCACAAGTCCTTCATTGCCACTGAGTAGCTGAAACGTCGGCATCGACATCGCCTGCCAATAAAACGAGATTGGTATTCATCATACTATTAAAGAGCCTCGCTTCATAACTCAAATACTTTATGTTTGTTGCATATTATCTTTCATCATAGTCAATGAAGGTCTGAGTCCACAGCTGTTGTTGTCGCCCTGCAAGTTTCTTTATGTTTGTTTTTTTATCTGTTTTCTTGCATTTGTACGTAATATATATCAGTATAAGTGCGCGTGTATGTCTAATTACTTATTATATTTTTACTTTTTTTCTTTCTTTTATACGGCGAAGCTAATACAAAAAATTAAAGTTAAGATGACGAGAGGACACAGATTTGGGTTACTTGGGATAAAGTCAATCAATTGATTATATTTAGAGGCAAGGATTAAGATCATTCCACTGAAACAGAACCTACACCGAGAATTTTAATGTTTATTTATCCTATGGGAACTTAAATTTTGAAATAAAAATCGGGGGTTCCGTTCCCACACTCGCTTTTGAGAAATGGCACCATGTTTACAAGCAATAATTCCTTATAATTCCTTATGATTATGTTGAAGATTGCTAGCAAAGTCACGTTTCCGACAATGAGAATTGCTCTATATTTGATTTACAAGAAGAAAGTTATTGCTTAATTCAAAACAAAAGAAAAAAAATGGTAGGTCGCCATGCTTGTTTATGAGAAAACGTCAATTTACCGCTCGGGCGAACTCCAACCATAAAGAGAAAGCCACCATTTTAAATACACGCGCACTAACTTACGCCAGAAAATATGCGCGGTAAGGACTAGGGTAAGCAATTTCGTAAACTCAGCTTACATGCTAGTTTAAGCAACATAATCGAAATGTTTTCCAAAACACTCAATTTTGACCTTTTATGGCCAAACAATTCAGTCCACCACGTGGGCGAGGATAATGAGCTCTTTGATCTTTTGTCACAAAAAAAATGATTTTAATGAAAAAAGGGATTAACGAGAACAAACCAAGTACTTAAATCAGCTATTAAAGTGTCTACGAAGTGAAAAATTTTATTAGTGGCACAATTTGCATTTTTTAAAAAAACTGCTGCAAATCCATAACTTTTGGACAAATTTATGCCAAACTTAAGCTGATGATGTATCTCGAGGTAGATATTTTATCGGTTCAAATTTGGCTTTAATTCATCCAAGGTCATGGATTGGCAGTTGATGTTTTAAAAAATGCAAATTTGTCTGTCACACTTGTGACGTCATGAGTTTAAAATATTAAATATTTATATCTCGAGAACCAGAAAAGATATTGACAAAAGTTTACAAGATGGGTCTATCCACTGAGGTAATACAATTTTTCACTGCATAGGCATTTTAGGTACAACAAAACAAGAGCACTTGCCTTTGTCATCTCTAATAGGCCTGGCACACAGCCTGCTTCATCTCCATATTCGTCCACCAAAATACTGGCCAGGTATAGCCAGCAAGAATGATGATTAATGTTGTATGTTCGTACCATCTGACACAGAAAGCAAACCATAAACTACTAACATATCGACTGGGTTTGTCGTAGTTAACATGTAGCATGACAGTGATTCATAATGGCAGGTAAATTTAGTATTCAACAATTAATTGCCGAAAGCAAAGTTCATATCTGGTAAAAAATCCCTAAGGCGAAGTTGAGGTGAATAATTGTTTGAGTAAAATTACTCGGGTGATTTTCAGGGAGGAAAAACATCTATTGCCAAAGACTTGTGCAAAATATTTTATCTTTTGTTGTCATTTGCTCAGATGTATGTATCGATATCTGAAACATTTTCACCCGGAGTTTATCTTTGTGCTTTTCAAAATGGCGTTTTCCTTCAATGAGCTGAAATCTTCCTACTATAGATCCACAAAACACTAGGCGGCCATGTTGAAAATTTCTGGGTTGGTACAGGCTTAACAATACTTTGGTTCAAGCGATCCTTGGCTGTATAACATTCCTAGTTTCAAATAAAATTTTTGTTAAGTCTGTGTCCAAATCAGCAGCTTAAAATTGACAATTCCGTGCGTATTGTTAACGCCAAGCAAAATTTGAATTTGTTCATACGCCTGCTGTAATCACCTCTCGCAAGGTGATTATAGCCGGCATATTACGTATAATACGTCTGCCTCCATCAATGTGAGCAGCAGAAACTCTCTTATCATCTGAATAACAACACTAATTATATAAAATAGTTTTCAGTTATTGTACGTCTGAACTAATAACAAGATTCAAATTTGCAAATGTAACCAGCTTTCAAGTATTTCTAGCTCTAGTTTTTCTTGGAAACTGGTACCCGTACAAATATTTGGACTACATGTGATTCTAAAATAAGCAATTAAGAGGGTACCATAAAGTTTGTTGTCGTTGTTGTTGTTGTTGTTGTTGTTGTTGTTG
>JAOBRD020260524.1:0-23680 GCA_027575215.2 Hydrozoanthus sils
CCCCCCAGGGTTAAAGCATGAGTGCAGAGACAAATACAAAATCTGTAGTTGGTGGATTAACGGACGACTTTTTCTCTTCGACGGAGCTGTTAATTTTCAGGAAAGCAACGGACCTGTCTCAAGCTTCCCAATTAATTTTTAGGTTAACGACCGGCCTTAGCCTGCGTCATAGCCAGTCTAAACCTTCGGTATACACAGCCTAGCATACAAAATTGACACATACAACGTCTTTATCGCGGGCTACGACGCCTACAAGATTTATTTAAAAAATATCTTCTGTAAGCCACTATAGGTTGAGTGCAAGCTATCGATAACAGCTCTAAAATTTATTTTTGTCTCTAATATAATAAATTAGTTTTCCATTTTATGGACACTTTATAGTCTGTATTGTAATAATTTTGTTTGAATGCACCTTCAGAGCTTTATATTGTTTTTTACAAAATGCTTACATTTACATTATTCATTGCGGTTTAGTTAGCACGTTTGTCTTTTTTTTCCTTCTTTTGCGTTTCTTTTTCCGAAATTTTTTGTCACTAGTCACTACATCAAAAACCTCTTCGGCTGGTTTCACATATTCGAAAACATTATTATCTGTTCTAAGCGTATCAGCACCCGTTGGAAAGCAGTCGCTATGAGTGACTGTGGGATCTCTCTTATCGTTTGTTGTGTCTGCTGTTACTTTGGACAGCGGTTGAAGCCGGTGAGGTAGTGCTGAGTGTCTTTTGTTTGATTCCAACACGGGACTAGCACTCGTTACCAGTATTGGAGGCAAGTAACGCGGTATTTTCTTCGTGGTGTTGTCGTCTGTAAGATATAAAGCAAATATTGGTTACATTGTTGGCAAAAAAAAAGAAAGAACTACGCTGTAAAACAAACGCAGTACAAATAAAAAAATTCATTTTTTTTTTATTCGTCTACGGCCTTCGTACGACCGACTTTACAAACTTGGTATTAGCTAATAGATGAGTAATAGCTACCGTATAAGAGAATGCATGGGAAATTGTTTTAAATCTCTAAAAAACATGCAAGTTACTACATAAAGTCGGTCGTAAGAAGGTCGAATAGATGCATAAAAAGTCTAATTTTACGTTTGGGAAGCCTGTGACGATTAAGCCTACGCAGTCAACACGGGATTGGGGAGAGTGTGGAGAATTCTCATTACTATCCCTAACCCCCTTTGTACCTTGCTTCCCAGAATCTCCGCGGTGTCCGACAAAATGCTTCAGACCTCTGCGATGAATCTGAATTTATAGAAACAGAAGTGAAACTTTACTGTACTCACCTTTTTGTTCCATAGAAAACGAGGCATTACTCACAAATGAACCACGGCGGAAAGACCCATGGAGAGATTTTGCAGCCTCATCTAAACCGTAAAGAGATCAGATTAACTCGCTGAGCAATTATCTATCATTTATTTTCCACACAGCCTATCATTCTTTAATGAAGATTAATGACTGGGACCAACGCGGCTTAACGCCCCTGACGGTGTGGCGAAAGAAGGACGCACAAATGTTCAACCCTTGGCAAGGCCGGGGCCTCAGTTTACAGTTATTCTTACCGACTTCGCCAATGTCGCACCATTGCATGTATTAGTTTAAGCTGGGTGTTGAGGAAGGTTGAAAGTAGATCGGGGAATTTAAAATTTTGAGTATAACTTTGATTTGTTTTGTCTTTATGTTGTGTTTGTACTGTGTTTTAAATTTCTTGTCAACTAACCGATTATTGCCAGATAATTAACGTTGTGATATAAGTAGTTTCCTATATATAGCTTAGTTTCCTTCACCTTGGGCCGAGTTTCCAACAACTCGCAGGAGACAAGATTAGTCAAATTTCGCGTCTAAGCTAGGCTCTGCAGATCAGTAAATTATTATACCACGCTAATTTTAACCTCCGTGTTTTTGCGTTCATTGTCTTAGCTATTCTACCTCTAGATACTATTGTTTTTTCCAAGCTAAGTGTGTTCTATTAAGATATTTGTATTTAACTGTTTCTTAGATCGGTATAGTCATTAGCTTTCTGATGATGGCAGACGGTAGATGTTGCCATAACATGTACATCAAAAATACACCATAAAGAGTGCCGTGATCGCTTTTAAAGTTGTTTTATGAGATGAGATCTTACACCCAAATATTTGTTTAACGTCAAATGAGATACGTGACTGTTTGGCGGCCCAAATTTGAGGGGAGGGTGGGGGGCTGTGGCCGCCACAGTCTCCTCCCCAACCCTAAGACGCCACGGTATGCCAGTCATCTTATCTACAGGCAGGCGCGGTTACCCGAGGCGAAAGACGGCAACGCCGACAACGACGACGGCAGAGAACAATAGTGAATACAATAGCTGCACGTTGGAATGTACCGTGCTGGTCATCTGCACGCCTTCGTCTTGAAAAGTTTTGTTAATCTTAATTTATCTTTAACAAAAACACCTTCATCTTTTTCTGTTCACAAACTTGGACAAAAGAGAAAACAAAATAGCCATACGTGACTGAAAAAGACAAACCATAAGTGCATTTTTTGTAATCAGTTGTTGTCGATGTTGCCGTGCGTACTCGTATCTCATATTTCCTCATGACACCAATTTATCCGAATGTCAAATGGTAAGTTTTACTGTCACGTGGTGCTCAGTTCTTCCTTGAATACTTACCGTTTGAATACTCAATAGAAACGGAGGAAACGAGTGAAGGCCGACCTTGAGTCAGATTAGTACAAAGTGTTAGCTGATCCGAAATATTGTCTGAGCCGGGAGATAAAACCGCTTGGCAAGACGAAAAAGCATCTGCTTGATTCAGAAGATACCCAGGGGTGGGGGGTAGGGACTCAAACTCAGTGGTGCTTAAGTAAGAAGCGCCAGAATCGCGACGAATAGAAGAGTCTGGGACCTGAAGAAAAGCGGACGACAAGGAGTCCTGGCGGCACACGCCACAATCTGAGCCCACGCTACATGCACTCAGCATACGGCGTCGTCTCTCAGCGGTTATAGAATCGATATTGAAACCTTCAGCATTGTCCCGGATGTGTGATTGGGCAGGCCGTGCAGTTGTTCTATCGTGACCTAGTTTATGAAAACAAAAGCCTGGTGAGAATAATACGTTTCGACTAAGAACTTTCTAATCTTCTTGTCTGTGTAATTTTGCTGCGTTATTCTTATACAATATAGGAGATCAACTTCATTATTATCATGATCATTTAACAGCCTGGTGGGTTCACTTATCAGGGATTATACCAAACTGAGTGAATACCTTTTTTCGCGCGCTGTGATTGGTTCCTGAAACAGTAAATATCCAAGGATATTTGCTGTTTTGAGAAAGCTGTCAAAATTGTGACTCGTTTCGCGACAATCTCGGAAGAGGAAATTCACGAAATAAAAACAATTCAGTCACTCCCTTTAAACACAAAAAAAGGCCACTAAATTTGGGATGTATGTATTCACAAGTAGGATGAAAGTTGTTTTACCCGGAAATTTCAAGAAAAAGTACAACGATTAAAGTGGGCGCGGGCTTTTTTTACTTGCGTTTGAAATTTTAAATGGGTAAATTTGGTTCAAACTTGACATTCACCAACTCTCACCCGAATTTAATTGACTGATTAAGCATATACTAAAACAATTACCCCCTTAAGTGTCGGTGCCTAGCGATAGATATTAACCTCGCCGCTTCGCGTCTCGGTAAATATCCACCACCAGTCACCTCCACTTCGGAAGATTATTGCTTAATATACAAAATATTTAGAGAATGTTACGCGAAGGAGCAAACATATGAAGTTGATCTTCGAGTGGAAAATAAATGATCGACGTCAGCGATATCTTCACTAGTGGGGATATGGAAAATACGTCACTCGTATCCCGGATGCACGGTTTCGTATGAAGTGGAAGTATTTTGCAGTAAAACACTCATATCTGTATAATAAAGGTAAAGTATTATATAAACACAAAATATATCTTTGATTTTGAACACAAAGTATTTCTCTTTCTTGCTAAAAGTAAATTTACAAGTCCATGCATTTGTTTATCAGTAATTAGGTCGCGGGAGAATGATTTGAAATCACTGCATGCGCAGGTTCATTCCTTCTGCTTCTTATGAGAACTACGGGAAAATAACACACTAACATTAACTAAACATCAAACTGAGGGTTTGACGTCTTGAGAACAGACTGTATAGTCCCATCGTTAGTCAGTATATTCAGTAAGATAAACTCTAATACAAAGAAAGATTGAATTTTTTAAGTTTAACTTGTGAGAGCGTATAAAAACTAAGCAAGGTTCGGTAACCGTTCCAGTAAAAAAGGAGGGGACAAAAAACTAACCACTTCTTTAGCTTTGCCAATATAATGTCTTAAGGATTCTGTTCCAAGAGGTTTTGTATAGCTAGGCCCTAGAAGATGCGGGCCTAAAACCACTCTCAGTCTATAGGTGCGAGGAATTATGTAAAACTCTAATTAAACAAATTGTAGAAAGCGATGGCCGGCATAAAGCTCGCGGGCCTGCTGCCTGCGTGCAGGGACAATGAGAAATACAGTTTTAGGAATAAGCGTATGTTTTCAATGCCGTGTACAAAAACAAAGAGGTTTAGAAATACTTTTATTTTTTCCTAAAAGGGCACAGTAACGAATGCTGCAATCTGATTGGTTCTTACAGGAGTCCGGAATTTCCGTGAGCATTTTTTTGTCTTTACCTAAAAATTTTGTCTTCTTTACTTGTAAAAATCCAAACCATTTAAAAGGGTAAAACTAATTTATTTCGAATCACTTTTTCTGTCAAAACATTAAAGTTGAGACACTGTGTTGAAATAAAATTGTTTCGCGTGAATTATCCTATTTTGTAGTCTAAGCGCCGACGTGTAAGTGTGTATGATAGAGAAATATAACACGACGAAAACGTTCCCTGGCTCTTTTATACAATTAATTTGAAGAAGGAAAAAATAAATAAATTATTTGCCAGCCGTGGTAGGTCCATATACTGTGACCGAGGTCTTGAGACGAGGTCACAGTTTTTCACTATACGGACCTCCCAGCCGGCAAATAACATATATTTATAATGCAGTATCCGACAAACAACAACGTACTGTAAATTGAGTTTTATAATTAGACTTAAGTATTAAGGTATTTATTGTCATATAGTTAGGAATTTTATAAGTTTGAATTTATTTTGAATGTAATTACCACATTTAAGCTTATAGCTGTTAGTTGTGCTTTTAAATGAACGATTTTTGTTGTTTTTATTGTAACCAAGTGGACTAGATTTCAAGGTTCGGACTGCATTTGATAACATAGACTTTTGGGAATATAGAATTCCACGAGAGAAACGGAGGAGAAGCGAAGCGAACACTCACAACATGTTTCGGGAAACCTGAGAGCAGAGCAGAACAGAACCAGTACAGTACTGAACTGAACTGCGGACAGAACTACTTTATTGGTCACAAACAAACGCTTTAAATACACAAATCTGCTACTCAAAACAAACTATTACATCATTAACAAATACTGTAACTGGACACTCCCAGATGACCTAGGCAAACTAATCTTATTATCAGTGACACACCTCGCAAACTAACGTCATCAGGTCACGTTCAGAATGAACCAAGGCTTAAAAGTCTACAAAACAAGCTATGAAAACCTAGATCATTCTTACTGTAAATCTAGCCAAAAACTGCAATTAACATGCACATCACTAAAAAAACTCATCACAGTACCGGTTTCAAAACTACAGATTAAAACCCTGTGAAGTCACTATATAGTACTATCTTACATAAGTACCCGTTCAGCCCAACTGAACATAAAACACACGCCACTAGCTCACGTGTATATCCGGATATGCGCTAATAAACAATGGATTCTTGTGGAAAGAAATCAGCGACATGAAAATACAGCAAAACGAGTATATGAAATACTTTTCTGAAAAAGGTTTTCAAGTCTCAAAACTCAACCTGGTCACATTATGATATTATCATTATGTCTTGTTGCTCAATAGGCTTGATGGAAACCTCTTACCTTGCTGTTTTGTTTCTTCTGACGAAGTCAGTGATCTTAAGCGAGCCGAAACCACAGCAGCGATGCTGACTTGACGAAAATTCAAGTTTCGCTTTAAACTAGAATCATTTTGCCCCGCATCTTTCATCAATAAGAGAAAAAAAGTTTTAGTTCCCAATCGCAAGGTGTTCGTAATTCTTGTCAACAACTAAGCTAAATCCTTTCCCGAGCCTAAATGGCTCATTGGACCGGCGCTTATATCTCCGGTTTCTGTAGTGTTAGTCTTTGACTCCCCCTGGACAGGACACTAATCTATCGCAGGTTAGCTCCCAGCAGAACTGGTACTCATTTATACAGCTGAGTCGACCGGAACAAAGTCAGGTAAAGTGTCTTGCTCAATGACATAACACAGTGGCCTGGCCGCGGCTCGAACTCGCGACCCTAGGATTACAAGTCAAACACACTCGGCCACTGCACCGCCGACCAACATACGTACAAATAGATAATAGAGTTTTAAACGGAGGCAAACCGGAAATCAAATATCAGTAGCTGACGCGTACTTGCACACGTCATGTGGTTGTGATAATCGTCACGAAGGCAGCCGAGACACTTTTGATCTCCGTGATGATTACCACGACCGCATGACGTGTGCAAGTACGCGTCAACTACTGATATTTGATTTCCTGTTGGCCTCCGTGGAAGCACGGACGGCTCGTGCTTTAGGTCTCTTATAATGATGATAACAAAAATAAAGGTTTGTTGGCAATATTTACACATAGTAGCTACTGTATAGCATTCGTTAAAGGGAACCTGCACTCAAAACCTATTTTTTGATAAGTTTAAAATCATCAATTTGGGATCCCAAAAATGTACTTTCTAAAACGATTCGCTTATTAATATTCTGCAAAAGTGAGTAAAGAAAGCACTAGTCCATAATCCCATCGGGACGCCGCCATGTTGCACTGATCGACACACTGACGTCACAACGCGAAACTGCAGTTTGTTATCGAAGAAACAAAATCTTCTTGTTAAATTGCTTAAAAGGGAAAACGTTTTTTATTCTACTTGACCATTTTACAATAAATGCAAGCAATAAAACAGCCCGAACACGGCAATAAACTAATTCTTTTGACAGTTTCACGTTGTGACGCCGTCAGGGCGTCATTGCAATATGGCGGCCTCCAAGGGATTGACCAGTACTTTTTTAACTCGTTTTTTCAGAATATGAATAAGTGAATCGTTTTAGAAAGTGTATCCGATGTTTTCAAACGTATAGAAAAACAATTTTGGAATGCATGTTCCCTTATATACAAAATAATGAATACTTGAGGCACTTTACAGCAAAAAGGAGTGAAAAGCTAAACCAAAATCCTACCGAAGTCAAAGTGGTGTTGAGTTGAGCGGCCACACAACAGTAAGGGATGCCTCACAATAAACCAGTAGGCTCTCCTATAGTGCTTTCTAATTAGTCCGTGCAGCAGCGGGTTGAACAGAAGGTTTACACTGGCCACGTGTAGCTGGAATGAGAGGACGGTACAGACTGCCAGGGTAGTCCAGCCGTAATGATGAAGCAAAATAACAACCTAAAATACGTTGGCATTTATATTAGTCACTTTATCACATTTGAAAATATACAAATTTCAAGCAAGACTGAAAACATATATGCATACAGCCTATAGGGAGCCCTCGGCCTTGACGATGCGGCCTTCTTTCGCGCGCCACATCGTCCGTGGAGATAGACATTAAAGCCTGTTTCCCATTGTCGTAAACAGTTTGCGAAGGGATGTCTGCAAGCCAACGCAAATTGCTTGCACCAATATCACCTGTTTGCCGTTGTCACATCTCAAACTGTCGCAGATAGAAAACTTTTTATATCTACGGTTTTTTTGCGATAGTCGCATTTTGGTCTGGAACAAACAGTAAAACGTATTCCCTTAAACGCAACGACATTTGCGTTGGCTCGCAAACATCTATCCGCAAACTGTTTGCGACAATTTACGTTTGTATGGGAAACAGGTCTAAGCCGTTAGTCCAGTCTCTCGTATTCTAGCGGGAGGAATTTTATAAAAGAAACCACATGCAGATCCATGCACGAGAGCAGGGTTTCGACCCGGTGCAGTGGATTGTCCATCAACATACACGTACACCTTTAAACGAGTACTTATGTTCTTCTTGGTGTTAGGTGTCTAATAAACCGATTGAACTTAAGAACTCCACTGATCTAAACTGTGGAATTCTGCGTATACGGTTGGTAATACACGCTTTTTTATAAGAACAATTTTTTAAGAACAACGAGGCTCATGTGCAGATTGGCTAAAATTTAAGAACAATTGAAACAAGTTGAGGCTCGGGCTCGCAGTTGATAGCTAATATTTTTTAAAACTTTACCGAGGTTCGATCTTTAACCGAACAATATAGAATGAATAAGAAACGCTTCGCAGTTTATAATCACTGGAATCGTCTGGAAAATGACTCGGTGAATCCATGATGATAAATCCGCGCGGATGAATTGATGTATTGCAACATACCTTAGGCTTAGATTTTCTTTAATTTAGACACACATAGAAATAAAAATAATATAAGAACAATTTGAGGCTCAGATCGTCAAAAAATTAAGAACAATGAACCTCCGGTGGTCCTTATATAAAAAAGCATGTACAACACAAAGCTTAAGAGGCTGAAAAAAAAAACCTAAAGAGTTAAGTTCAACTAAGCGTCTAATTTCAAAATGGTTTTCGTCGAGAAGATTTATTAACAGTAAAATAGAGAACCTTGCGAGTTTATATATTTAGTTGACGAGGCGCAAAGACTCGCAACAAAACGAGAACGAGCTTGAAGTTGCCGGAACGGAAAGAATACAGATAGACTGGATAAAAACTTAAATTCGACCTAAGGATATGCATTAACTGTTTAAAAAAAATCTATTCCTGGGATACATATAAGGTGTTTTGCACTTTTTTTCGCTCAGTATCATAAATTCATTAGATCACTTTGCAAGATAGCAGATGTTTAGTATCAAAATAGATTTTCAACTTCCCGATTTAGCGAGAAAACTATTGTTGGCCAATGTTTGCAATGCTTTCGTAGAGCACAGTTAGATTATTTATTTCAAAGCCTACCTAGTAAGGTTTGTGCTTTGATTTACCATGGAACTTTTGGTTGTTTTACGGTTTTCAAATCTTGATGAACTATTTTGGTTTCTTTTGAAAACAGTGCCAACATGTGCGATTGAAAATCGATCTTATCGCTTTTATGAACTACCGGAGGAACATGTATTTTTGTATGACTATTAAAGTCAGTATCATAGACACGGTTCGTCAACAATGTTATGTTTAATCAATAAAGGCTTGGAGGTGAAATGCAAAAGTAGATAATGTGGTTTTATAAAATGAACTGATCTTTTTGTTGATAAGGTTTAACCATAATAAATAAATAAATGTTAGACTGGCTGACAAGGCAGTTAGACTTGAGGGAATCGCGAATCGATAATAATTTTAAAAACTTTCCGGCTTTTTGATCATGTTGCATCAAATGGATAGAAAAAATATTAAAAAGTTCAAACAACATCATACATTTTACTTAAAGTTTACGATTCTAAAAACTTGTTTTGCTTTTTACCATTTACGTTTTCCGAGTGCTTTAAGAGTTGTTTTGTCTTGCTTCAATTGTTGGGGGGTAGTCTTTTGGTAAAACCTGTTAGCAATTAGAAGTTTTTTCCAACCAAAGGAAATGTTTGATAATATTTTGAACACGATTACCCGGTTATGATTATTGTAGAAGTGACATATTTCATACTTCTGTTTGCTGGATATCTCGATCAATTACCGCGATTGGTTCGTGTTTAATATTCTATCAAGAAAGTCTTCGAAGTTATTGTTTCAATTTATAAGCAAAACGAATACTAATCGTCACATAAAAAGAATAACTACATCATGAGTGTTCAATTTCCCTTTTGTCTGAATCTTAAAATTGCACTAATTTTAACTTGACCTTGAGAAATTTTATTTTTGAAATATTCATGAATGCACATGGAATATGTAACGCATGTGCAATAGTTGAATCTCAACTGAAAAAAATAATAAAAGTGAGTGATCAATAGTGCCTATCGATAAAAATTTGCGTTCTCACGTTCTACTGTGTCTACACACTCAAGCGAGTATTAATTCATTTTTCTGGCTTTTCTGTTAATATTTGGTGATTTGCAAACAATTGGATAATTCACACAAGCCCGCGGGCGGCTGGCATCATTATTCATTGAGCTCCTATAGATTTTTCTTAAATTAAGTTTTTGGTGATCAAAAATTTATTCAGTTTAGTTTAATATGAGCGGAGAAACACAATTTTCGTTGGAGCCTATGCTTTGGCCTACAAGAAGACGTACTCTATCTGTCTTTTACTGCTGAAGAGGGTTGTTTTAACAACTTAAAAGCCGCTTGCAAAGCGAAGCTGGGTGCTTTCAAATGTTTACAAAAGCTTCACTTTTCATTGTTTTTATTTTCAAGTTCGGCTCTTCCGCTTTTAACTTTTTTCTCTAACTTTGATATACGAAAACTTTATCTTGATGAATCAGTTTTCAAGGAAACAATTTGAACGGTTTCCCTAAAAGTAAAGGATGTTATGTTTTCCTTCAAATGAGAAATTAGAGTGCCAATAATATGTTAACTTTGTTTTTTAAAAATACTATTTCTAATTTTTTGTCAAGAGACATACTACCTGTTTTTATAAAGATTTTCTGAATACAAACACCGGCAGAATTAAAGTTAATGTAGGCGCTCAAAAGCTTGACTACATGCAGTCAACCCTATTTTTGATTGGGTCTTACAATTATGCTGTAGGTCTAAAGTTACATAACACTCGCTGTTTAATGGTCGGCTAGATAAGGTTATAAAATTCACAGGTTTTTTCAGAATTGTTTTTGATTTTTGCATTCGTTACTCAATCGTCTCTCTTCGAAAATATCAG
This sequence comes from Hydrozoanthus sils, assembly GCA_027575215.2. Classification (NCBI taxonomy): domain Eukaryota; kingdom Metazoa; phylum Cnidaria; class Anthozoa; order Zoantharia; family Hydrozoanthidae; genus Hydrozoanthus; species Hydrozoanthus sils. Next base: position 10,926 of record JAOBRD020260524.1, read on the forward strand.
CGGTTTTAAAACGTCTTTTTGAAATGATTTTTAAATATTGAGGAGACTCGGGATTCGTGCGAAAGAGGAAAACACATACATGTATTCGAAACAAAGTCTGAAAATTATGTCTGTTATTATTTCCTCTCTAGAAATAGCAAAATATCTAAGAAGAATAATGTTATCATGATCAGAGTTTGTGGTTGCTCCATGGTTTCTTTCATAAAACCCTATAGTTTACTGTTGTGATGTTTTAGGAGTGGTTTCCTCAGTTTGTGTAGACCATTACGCGCACAGAACAAGCGTTGAAAAGTATCGACCTGTTTCTCACGATTAAGACAATGTTAACGTGCAAAAGCTGCGAAATTTTACCTACCTGTACGGGAATGAAGCTAAGGGTGAAGTAAAATGAAGCAATTCCCATCAAGTGAGCGTGCTTTAAGTCACTTCTCCCCTGCTTTGCACGCCTGTCTTGCTTATCTAAAGATTCCACAACAGGCGCCTCAGTGGCGGGTGTAACTGCTCTTTTTCGTCGTTTCCTTTTGACAAAATACACTATTACGCTGATATTCGAAACAAGGACAACCAAAACAGCAAATGTGTTGTCAACCGTGTTTATAAGCACGTATATAGACGAAAAAGTTCTTGCTCCCATAGCGGGCCAGTGATAAACACACGCGCTCCATTCTACCACGTTAATATCTACTCCGAAATTTGCCATCCCCGCAACAGGCAGAAGCGCGACAAAAATGCTATAAACTGCTGTACTCGCTATAAACAAAATTGTTTTTGTTATGTTCACTTTCGAGCGATAGAGAAAAGGTTTCGCTATCGCCAGAAACCTGTCAACGGCGATCCAGGAAGCAAGCAACATTGAACATTTTAAGCAAGCTACAGAGGCGAACGTGTTTATATAGCAAAGTACAAGTCCTCCGGGCCATTTTTCAGCAATATTATAGGTTATGAGCAGCGGGAAAACAAAAAGTGCTGTTAATATGTCTGTGGTTGCTAAACAGCCGAGAAGAATATCTGGAGGCCGGACTCTCTTCTTCCTACAAACGACGTTCAATGTTAGAATATTCCCTGCAACAATGATCAGTGTAACTGATGTCAAATAAATCGCTGAAATCGGCGTTTCTTTCACTTTTGCTTCCAGGTATGGTCTGTTGTGTCCAGAAATATTTAATAAATTGCTCATAGTTTGGTTCGAAGCCATTACAAACACCAATAAAGCAAATTGAATATGCGAGCTTTTTGCATAAACTCCACAACATTTCAAATTTTCTCTTTGTTAATTTTTTTCAAGAGGCAGACGGCGGTTAACTAGACACATCTGATTTCTTCAAAATGACAGACGCTCTTCTCTATTTTTGACATGTTCTATCGCTTCCATGAACCGAATATGCAAAAATCGATTAAGCGTGCACGAAAATTTAAGCCAACAAAATCAACACTCGGCGGTGATTAATATAAGGAAAACAGAGTGACGTCACAACTTGACGCGCCTATGTCAATCTGTAAAAAGAACCGGAAAACCGCTTTTAAAAAAATCACCTGCTTACTCACTCTATAGTTCTAGTAGCGAAATCGCTTCCTTTATGAGTTATTTGACAGAACTATATTCAGTTAAACAGTCTAGGATTTAGTGTAATTGTATCGCTTTAAATCGACTTTAAGTAAACTTGAATTCTGAAGGTGTAATCTCGCTTAAGCTGTTTCTTCCTTCATCTATCGAGACTTTCTGTCTGTTATGCTCTCACTTTGCATCCAGTCGGCAAAAATAAATTGAGGAACACAGCATCAAGCACAAAAGTGTAGAAAAGTTATAATTAGTGTTTTTTTAAGGAAAAACTGTGTGGTGCGTCGGAGATAGCTCCTAAGATCATATAAAGAGTTGATAGCTGAAATTTCATCCGTTTATTTGCTTGCGAGAATTTCAGATTGCTGATGTTTCGAGCGCTGGTTGCATGGGCTAAAAATAAGCAGGTCACTCATGGCAAAGATTTTTCAAATACAAACTTCTAGCTAAACTTTCGATAGTCAAAATACAAAGAAACAGCTTGTAAATACGGGTGAAAAGATTTTGTGGAGGCGGATTTTAACTAATGATCCAACGAACACTTGCATTAATTTTTAAACTCTTTTGCATTTTAAATTGAGGAAGCGACCCTCCGTGCAAACAGCTGAAAGTTGTCGGAAATTCTGTTATTCTCAACCATTGTGCATTAACATATTAGACAATTTCAAGCCTAAATTTTCTTCGGATGGAAAAGGAAAATTATAAACGCTGATACATAGTACTTTGTATCAGATATAGGGACATTGATTTTGTGGTAGTTGTTGTAGAAAAAGATGTAAAGACAAGTTTCGAGAATGGATCGACTAACTTTATACATGTTTCCTGAACTCACACTAACGTTGTTGTTATGGCGTCATAATGACACTGTTAACTTCTACTATTAAAACCTTTTCGCAGCTCCTTGCTGTGCTCAAACTCGAAATTGAGTTTGGTGGCCCCGACAACCTTTAACACCGTACAGAGTGACACGCACAAAAAATACTATGTCAGTTGTCGGCCATGTTTTTAGAGTTCTAGCAAATATCTTAATATTTACTGAAAATGAACAGGGAGGTAAATAAAGTTACTGATAGCCATCGCATAGGCAAAGAAAAACTACCTTTCTACTACTAAAAGATTAGTTTTATTCCTGCCCAAAGCCCATTCTTTTAGCATTTAAAAAAGTCTTTCCTTCGCTTTCATAGCTCTCGGCGGCAAGAAAAATGCACTAGAATATGTCTAATCGTGGACCCGTGTGCTCTATTACTAATAAGCAAACTATACTTTATGTATGACGGTTATTACAAATGAACTCACAGTTAAAGCCGACACAACATGAACACTACAAGTTTTTTCTGTGATGTTTTTGTCCCCGAAATTGTTGAAAAGACAGGAACATTTTCATCGTCTTTGTCGCTTTGAGTAAGCTTCGGTGTGTTAATCTTTTTCGCTGTTTTTGATTTTGTTAAGTAAAACAAACCAAAAGAAAAGAAAAACACGGGTATACACGAAAATCTTCTTTGCACTGCACTTGAAAACAACGAGGTCAGGAAAAACTCCACCCAATGGAAAGCTCAAAGATTCAATACAAAGCTAATTTTTAAATTCTTTGCCACTTGAAAGAACACTGCTAACGTCGCGCGCGTTAATATCTTGCCTAACAGAAAATTCAGCAGGCCTGCTCTGACCAGTTAACTGAAGGTCTGCTTACGCTGAAAACGTGGGTTCCCTAGTGTTTCCGACGAAAAAGGTTTAAAACTATCCAACTGTTAAGCTGACTGTAAAATACTGTAATTACTCGCCGACACGCTGAACAGCTTTTCTTAAAGCTAGTTCTAAGAATACGAAGAGAAAAACATCGTTCAAAATGAACAACTAATAGTAATATTTACTCATTCTGTAATTTATTTACTTAGGTCGCGTGGAACCCAACTCGGAGTGAGACGGAACATCTAACAAAAAGCTGTTAGCGGAAAACTGACCTACACCGTGTCGGGTTTTGAATTGCCGACATTATACCTGGCCCTTCGGCTGAGCATTGTAGATCAAAATAATCGGTCGCAATTGGAAATTGTAAAAGTGATGATAGAAATATGCTAAGCTTATGCGATCAATAAAGTTCTTCCAATAATACCATAAAGTGTCAAAGTTTTTAGTTTAAAATTGATTTAATTCTTGCTTGCGATAATCATTACTGTAAGTTGAATCGCGTAAGCGGAGTGGGAGGGGGGGCTGCAAGAACGTTTTCGCGGGTCGGAAGTAAATTGTCGGGTAAAAGAGAACTTTAGCGCAATAAAGCTTGTTTATATCATACTTTGAATCTAATCTGGATCGGACCCTTATTTTCTTGGCCTGAAAGAACTTGTCTCAAATTTTTATATTAACTTTTTACCGCAGAAATGAAGGGGCAAGCGCGCGCATTCCAGTTTTTTTGTATTAGTTATATTTAGTTATTTGGTTGACTATGAATGAAAAGTTATTTAGAACATCATTCGTGTAAAGATTACATACAGAAACCAAACTAAAACTAATAGGCTTAAAAAATTGAAAGTTCTTTAAAAAACGTTTTGGACAATACGTCATCATCAGGGTTTGTTTGGCCGCTTAATTTGAAAATCTTTACAGTCCTAAGTTATCCCCATAGGGAAAAGAAAGATTGGATGTGCTTGCATCTTTTTGTGCGAGGGACTATAGGCTAAATAGGCTGCGATGAACAAGGCTTATATCTTCCGTTTGCTCCATTGTTATGCAGGTGTTAAAATACGCCATGTAAAAGAATGTTCTGGGAGTTGGTTAAGATGTTTTGCTGGTTCTGATAATTTAGTTTTGTCTTGATGTTCATTAATGCGCACACTGAAATCTCTTTGTGTCTCTTCAATATATGTCTCTCCACAATTACATCGTCCCTCTAAAACAACATGGGATTTGTGGTAGTTTTTGTCTTTCAGTCAAAACAGAAAAAAAAAAAAATTCTGAGTTGTCTTAGATTAAAATAATTTCTTTTAGATGTATGTTTTCAGCGTGCTGAAAATAAAGTCAACAACAACAACGATCGTTTGCCGTTTTTAGCAACAGGAAATCAATCATAAGAAAAAGAAAGATTGTATATTTGAAAAACAGTTAACCCGCAACTTAAAGTACGACATAAATGGAATATTATTGCGAAAAGTCTTCTTTTACGCAACTACCAAATCGAGACAATTTGCCCGCGACCTGCGACAGTTAGCAAGTCCCGATCGACGTATGTCGAGTTGAGCACGATTTTTGTTTAAACCCGGGGCATACTAGGCGATTTTATACGCTGATCGCTGCGAATTGCGAAATTCGTTTAAATTCGTTTAGTGCGTCGGCACCTATTGCGATAGCAAATTTCGCTGATCGTAGCAACTGGCGTATAAAATTGCCCGTATCTAGCATATCAGATGCAAGCGCCGAATACGCCATGTTTCGCAGGCGATCAAGTTCGCTGCGATCGGCGTATAAAATCGTCTAGTGTGTCCCCGGCTTAAGCGTTGCGTTTTATTGAGTAACGCTGTGCCAGTGAGGCCCACTCTGTATGCATGTAGAGCTCTTGTTTCTCTCTAGATCATCCCAGACCTATTCTGGATCCTAAGATCGCCGTAATCTTGGGCCATCTTGGGCGATCTTTGGAAAATTAACCATTTTTGACGGAAATATTTTAAGCGATCTTGAACAATTTTAGGGATCTTGGGCGATCTTAGGCAACAGGGCAATCTTGGGCGACCTTAGAAAAGTTATAACCAATTTTAACGGAAATATCAATTTGAGCGATTTTAGGCGATCTTAGGACCCGGATATGCATCGATCAATACTAGCTTACTGCGCGGGGCACACGAGAGGAAGCAGCTGAACTAGTTTTCTAGTTTTCCTGAGTCCTCCTGGCTGTCGTGGGCACCCTGCAGGTTTTGTATTAATTTGTGTAGTTTTCATATTGTACTGTATTGTATCGTTCTGGCAGAGTTAAATTAAAAAACAAACAAGAATAACAGATCTGAAAAATGCTAAATGTCTTTCTTTTGCCGGCCATAGCTTGAGCTTTCAAAGTTTGTTGCGAACCAAGCTGATTTCTCTTGGTCTCAAAGAGCGACACAGAAAAGCCGTACGCGTTTCTTAAGCTGGTTTCTTCGTTGCGCGACAGTATGCTAAACCGAGTATCTTAGTAGCTTTGTTAGAGGGGGCGTTCATGTTATCATTTCACCGCTCATAGATCTTTCTTGCACTTTTTTAAACTCTGCTTTAGTTAAAACTATACGCTAGCATGAGTGCCATAGTGCTAAAAGACGTTACCAGAGTTCAAGATTTTGGCGGTGCATTTAACGTGTTCGACTCGAAATCCTAGAGCCCCGGTCAGACCACTGTGTTGTGCCCTTGAACAAGACGCTTTACCTGACTTTGTTCCAGTTGACTCAGCTGTATAAATGAGTACCAGTTCTGCTGGGGGCTAACCTGCGATGGATTAGTGTCCTGTCCAGGGGGAGTCAAAACCAAAGACTCTAACCCACTTAACACTACGGAAACTTGAGATGAAGTGCCGGCTTAAGTCCACTTTACTCGAGAAAAGATTAATTGTAGCTTTTTTGAGAGGCCAAAATAGGTTTTCAAAGTAGGCGTTATGCGGGTGTCAAAGATGTTTAACCTTGGAACAACCTAAGTCGTTTTTTTGAAAAGGTGTTTTTTTCTTGCCTTCTGTCCTTCTTTCGTTCTCTGTTGTACCTAAGGAACGGACCAGTTGATCTCGTGGGGGATTGGTGGGGGGGGAGTGGAGGACTTTGTAAAAAAATTGCTGGGCCACCCCACACAGAAAAAAACTGCAGTTACTCTTCTAGACACACTAAGACACACTACACCTAAACAGGATCGGGTTAATATCTGTGAAGGAAAAACATAAAAAGAAATATTGTGTGAGAGTTATAAGCCTGTATATAAAAAAAATGCTATGAAAACAATGACGGCAACAGACAAAGAGAACCGTAGATAAAAATAATAATAATTCTAAACATAGAAAATTTAAAACTCAGCCTGGAAACAAATCAAAACAAAAGGTTTACTCTTTTCAACAAACATTTCTGTTGAAGATTTATGGATAAGAGTGGATTTTTTGTTTTCTAAACCAACCAGTATTGAATGCACTCGTGATCAAAAGTGGCCATGGGTTTTCAGTGGGAGTGATAAGCGCTGCAAGTAGTATAGAAATACAATTTGATTTTACAAAAAGCAAAGCGTCTTTCAATTGAAAAATGAGGTTACTTATCAAATGGTTTTCGATGACTTCTTACTGCAGAAAGCTAACTATAGTTTGTAGTTGCCAGCTTGCTAACTCAACACCTTAAAAGTTATATTAAATGAACAAAACAGTTTTTAAAACACAAAACACATTCTAAATACTTTAAAAACGATAAGCCGTAACAGAAAGCCGTAAAAGGCAATTGTGTATCTCGGTAAAGAAATCTGAAACTGAAAATTTTGAAAGAACGATTAAGGGAACAGTAAAACCACATTCTGAAACAAATTGGCTTTATATGCATAGGTGCTTTGAACTTAATGCAGTTGCTTAGCAACATAATAGTTTATTTAGCCAATCAATTTTTGTACTTGCTGCGGCCTGTCTGTCGCAACTCATTACCCCAAACCGAAACGTTTAGAGTTCCACGTTATTTTATGCCTGGTTCCTGAAACATATAGAACATCTTCAAACATTACAATGTATATCACTAGCAAGTTTTGCATGAAATATAATATTTGTTGAAAATATGGTTGTTTTTTCAGTAAAAAGAATTAATCAAAATATTGTCTCGGGCAATATATTTTTTTAACGGATAGAGATGAGTAAAGCTGCATCTTTCTATTCCCATTGCTACGTGTCACTGACGAGTCCCATAAAGGACGAAATAACTGTCTGGCACTGCAAATTCTGGCTTTGTCCGATCTTCTAATCGCGTTTTTTCACTGACATGTTTAATATCTCGCAGTATTCAGCCTTGCATTTTCACTTTATATTTGTTAACTTTATCTGTGTATTTCGTCAATAATCTACTTTTTCTTAATGATATTACCTGTAATTTTAGTTAGCATTATTCATTCTCGCAATGGATGGCATCTTTCTCTTTAGTTATTTTTGTTCTTTGCTTATCTTGTTAATTTTCTTCGGCTTTAGTTTAGCTAGCTTCTGCCCACATTTACTGGAAAATCGCTCATTTCTTTTGCAAGTCTACGGTAGCACGTGTCGCAACTTAGAAACATGAAATATTTTGTTAAACTAGGAACTGGTGTTCTTTGTTTCAGGGAAGAGATGATGAACTTCATTCAATTTCATTTCTGCTGTGCTATAGTGATGGCGTTTCTTACTTCAGGAGGTAATAATAAATTGACGCAAGTTCGAGTTACACGTTGTAAAATTTGTAAACTGGCACTGAAAATGGAACAATTGTACATAAATGTATCCCTAATGTTTAGTAAATGTAAAAAGGTGATGACTTTAACAAATAAATTTTCTAAGGTGCTGACGTTACGAACGTTATCAATAGACCCTTTCACGGTTTTTCTCAAAATACTTACTAAACCAATAAGCTTAACTTTGTCACTACTGGATGAAAGAATGCTTTAGAATTTGTATATCTGCCGAATTTGGGGTTGATATGTGATAAGGTGGTAAAGATACGATATAGCCATGTGAAATCATACGTTAGAAATGTACGTTAGGGGGGAGGCAAATTAACGCCCCCAAATTTATAAAACATCGTATGGGAAATAGTCAACATTAAGACCATTATTTTAGACTTGCTACAAGTTTGGGATACCTGTGCCTTAGCTTATTGCGTTATATTTAAGTAATGGATGTTCGTACAGATGAACTGACAGACCCTTTATTTTTTGTGAGTGGTACAATGAACACGAAAACGGTGTGCTGGTTTCTATAGCAACATAGTTTGCTATAAACTCAATGTATTAAACCTTAAGTTGATTGGCCGCTTCAACTGCATTAAACTATGAACTAATGATTCGAAATTTGCAGTCTTTTCAGGCCACGTGGCTTGCGAAGACAATCGATGGGAGAAAATTGGCTGCTTTCACGACAAAGCAATGATTCCGAATGAGCGTCCATTACCACGACTTCTGATTACAGACAGAGATCCGACAAGCTACGCGTTCAGTGGAGAGCCAATCAACTGGAGGAACTGGAAAGACTATACGCATGGGTAGGTTATCAGTTGAAATCCGATATACGACACATGCACTGTGGGCAACCTGTGTGGTAATGTAGATAGACTGTACAGCCTGTGGGTAGCCTGTGTGGTAATGTAGGTAGAGTGTATAGTCTGTGGGTAGCCTGTGTAGCAACGTAGGTAGAGTATATAGCCTGTGGGTAGCCTGTGTAGCAATGCAGGTAGACTGTATAGCCTGTGGGTAGCCTGTGTAGCATTGTGGGTAACGTACGTAGCAATGTAGGCAGCCTGTGCATCATTGCGGGTAGCGTGTGTAGGCTTGTAGTTAGCTTTGGTTGGAAAGTGGGTGGTCTTTGTAGCATTGTGAGTAGCCTTGATTGGCAGCAGTGTGGGTAGCCTGTGTAGCAGTACGGGTAGCCTGTGTAGCAGTGCGGGTAGTCTGTTTAGCAGTGTGGGAGCCTGTGTAGCAGTAGGGGTAGCCTGTGTAGCAGTGCCGGTAGTCTGTGTAGCAGTATGGGTAGCCTGTGTAGCAGTATGGGTAGCCTGTTTGGCAGTGTGGGTAGCCTGTGTAGCAGTACGGGTAACCTGTGTAGCAGTACGGGTAACCTGTGTAGCAGTGCGGGTAGTCTTTGTAGCAGTCTGGGTAGCCTGTGTAGCAGTGTGTGTAGCCTGTTTAGCAGTGTAGGTAGCCCGCGTACGCGTAGCAGTACGGGTAGCAAGTGTAGCAGTGTGGGTAGCCTGTGTAGCAGCAGGGGTAGCCTGTGTAGCAGTGTTTGTAGCCTGTGTAGTAGTGCAGGTAGCCTGTGTAGCCGTGTGGGTAGTCTGTGTAGCAGCATAGGTAGCCTGTGTAGCAGTGTTTGTAGCCTGTGTGGCAGTGCGGGTAGCAGTTTGGGCATCCTCTGTGACAGTGTTGGTAGCCGGTGTAGTAGTATGGGTGGCCGGTGTAGCAGTGTGGGTAGCCGGTGTAGCAGTGTGGGTAGCCTGTATAGCAGTGTGGGTAGCCGGTGTAGCAGTGTGAGTAGTCGGTGTAGCAGTGTGGGTAGCCTGTATAGCAGTGTGGGTAGCCGGTGTAGCAGTGTGGGTAGCCTGTGTAGCAGTGTGGGTAGCCGGTGTAGCAGTATGGGTAGCCGGTGTAGCAGTGTGGGTAGCCGGTGTAGCAGTGTGGGTAGCCGGTGTAGCAGTGTGGGTAGCCTGTGTAGCAGTGTGGGTAGCAGTTTGGGCAGCCTCTGTGGCAGTGTGGGTACTTGTGTAGCAGTGTGGGTAGCCTGTGTAGCAGTGTGGGTAGCCTGTGTAGCCGTGATAACGTGAAAGGGTGGAATGCGTTGTTCATACTTGATCGAATTGAAATCTTGATACAATCAATCATTGAGTTTAATTTTAATTCAGAATGGGAATGAATAAGTATTTAGGAGTGGGTGAACCAAAATACATAAAGCGAGAGGCAATTCTTTAATTTAAGACAAAAAAGAAACACTGAATACAATTGATAGTTTACGTTTTTATATTTATGATAGCTTTGTGTTTCTTTTAGATAGTACTAGTTTTATGTGTAACACATATATTATAGTAGGAATAACAGTAGCAGTGATCTCGCCACACATACCGTCTTGATTTGAATAGTATATTATGATAGTGTTCTTATTCAGTTATTCATATTTATTCAAAAACAGCCTTATATGCCGTTGCGCTAAGGCAGCAAAGGCTGCTGGTTACAATGTTTTCGGAATTCAGTTCTATGGGGAGTGCTGGGGCGCAGAGCAGGGCGAGTTGAGGTTCTCCAAAGACGGGCCATCAAACAAATGCATCCGTGATCTTGGAAACCCCCCACCTGCTTGTGAGACGGGAAATAACGACGCATGCGTAGGAGAGCAGTTTGCTAATTACGTGTACAGACTGAGGGACGGTAAATATAATTATTTGTATCTATACCTTATCACTGCCTGGTTAGCACAGTAGGTAAGGCATCAGTCTTTCATGCAAGGAGGCCCGATTCCTGGTTCTGGCCTTTTACTCATGTAGGGTCTTACTGAAAAAAACTAAGAAGGCTGCCTTTGGCTATCATAAATCTTTTAAGAGAATTCTCCCTTTACCGAATTGAAAAAGGTGTTCAGGGAAATTCTCTATAGATGATATACAAAATAAAAGTTGGAAGATGCAAACTGACTGGATTAAAAGGCTAACATTTAAAGGACATATAAGCTACTCTTAAAGTCCCTATCAAGATTATTTACGTGTAAAAGTGGAACCCTTTAATAATAGTAATTTTCGAAAATAAAACCTTTTCTCGCCGTTCCTGTTACATTTTTTAGACTTTAAGCGTGCAATGATGACGTAGCACGAGGCATGAAGCAGTGACAATCTTTTTTATCCCAAAAAATTCAATTCTGGCTACAATAGTCATATTGTTATAACTTTAATCAATGAATTATTCCCTTGAAATTGTTTGAAATAAAAATTTATGACATTTTTTAACAGAAATGAAATTTTTTAAACAAAAACCACATAACTCACTGCTGTTACGTCACAGGTTACCAGTCCCGGGCCTGCTCGGTCAAAATTTACTCTCCAATCTTTTTTTGATTAAAAAGCATACTTAGACGTGGAAATTTTCTTTGGTCATTCGATTTTTGACTTCACAGATGACAACAGTTTTAATCTAGAACGTAAAAAATAAGCTTGATAGGGACTTTAAGATGCCAAGATTTTCTTACCCTGTTGAAACAATTTGTCAGTGACAGCGTGGATTGAATTCTCTTCCCTCAAACTATTGCTTAAACAAAATGCATGAAGTAGTTTCATAAAAAAAAAGATTGCTTCAACTACATCAACCGGTCTTTACCTTCAGCCGATGGCTCGTGTGGCGGTCAGCGGTGTGATTCTAACGCAAGATGTGACCAAGGAAGATGTGTTTGTAGAACTGGTTACCAAGGAAACGGACTAAGATGCTCCGGTAAGGAACTAACGCGTCTATATCAATAGTGTTAATTGATATCTACACCTCTCATACTAATTACCTTCTAAACTACTTACAAGAATCATATGAAGCAACCTAAATCGAGTTAGCATAGGGTGATTGTTTTGATTGTATGGTATAAAATTTTGTGCTTTGTGCACAACTTGCTTTGGTCTTTAAGCCCCCGAATAAGCCACAGAACTCGATCATCCTTTGGAATGCAACTGTAACAAGTCAATTCCAAGAAAGAAGCCTTTGAGTAAACCACAGAACAGGTTCATTCTTTGGAATACAAGTTAAACAAACAAATTCCAAGAGATAAGCCCCCGAATAAGCCACCAAACTAAATTATTCTTTTTAATACTCGTGAAACAAGCCAATTCCAAGAAATAAGCCGTTGAATAAATTCGAGCTAGATCATTCTTTTGTGTTCAACATTTTTTGTTGGGTAATTTGTTTTACTGGTGTTTCAGTTTATTTCTTTTATAACAGCAGTTCGTTTCTAGGGTTATTTAAACAAGTGTACATTTTTTGAACTTTCAGCGGATGGCTCGTGCGGTGGTCAGCGGTGTGACTCTAACGCAAGATGTGACCTGGGACGATGTGTATGTAAATCCGGTTACCAAGGAAACGGCCTCAGGTGCTTTGGTGAGCAAGAAAGACTTTCTTAACTATGGTTTTCTTGATTCGTTTAAACAATGTACAAAGAACTTTTAAAAAGAGTTTTAGAGGAGTTCGTGATGTTTTGTATTTGTAGTAACGCTAGTTTTATTTGTCTAGAGGCTAGATACTATACCCTGTTTTCAGATACGTGCAGGCAAGGGCCCTATAAAGCAACATAATCCAGGAAATGTCCGAATGGACAGTTTAATACTTTCATGTTTGTTGTAATTTTTGCGGCTACTGGATAAATTGCACTCGCTTATTAGCTAGTTCACGTTCTGTTTATATGCACGCTAGTTCAATTAGTTTGAAAGTAAATGAATCTTTATCAAAAAAGGGAAACACAGCTTGGCTCAGACTATTTAAATCTCAAGCAATCTGGTTAAATCACAACCCAGCAGAACATCCTTTTACGGGC
>JAOBRD020260629.1:0-23676 GCA_027575215.2 Hydrozoanthus sils
GTTCAACCAAACTACGAAGCTCCCAAAATAAAGGTTTTAGTGAATCTTGCTTTAAACACATTTACCCTACTACATTCGTGTTGCTCCATTTTTTTTTTGGCTAAAGGAATAAGTATTTCATTAGCTACCTCACACCTCACTATTTCTGGATAACGCTGCATAGTGCAGCGGAGTACGATTCCTATCATCCGCCATGTTTATCAACTCTTTAGATGTATGCTGGAGCAAGAAATGAACCATCTCATAGTTTTCTGTTTCGACTGCCAAATGAAGACAACTTCTTGATTTAGAACAAAGGGCACTCAAGTTTGACCCTGACTCCAGCAAAAGCTTGGAAGACTGTATGTGCCCAGCCTGGACTGCACAATGAAAGGGTGTAAAGCCCATGCTGTCTCTAACTGTAACGGTAGCGCCGGCTTCGAGAAAGACTGGAATTGCCTTTGTTTTGTTGGTAATGGAAGCCCTGACAACACAAAATGCAACAAATGGTCTTTAAGCGAAAATGTCTAAGATTACGTTTGAATTCAGTGGCTATAAGAGTTTGCACTTTCTTGCGCAGTTCGTATATCCCACTGTTTTGGCAGACAACATGTCTTACAAAAGTTATAGTTTTCGAGTTATAAAATTGTGTAACTCATAATGATTTGCAGTGCTTTTCTTTTGTCTGGGCGAGAGGGTTCGGTGATGATTGTTGGACCTCTAGCCCGCCAAAACAGTGGGATATGCACACTGTGCATGATAGTGAAAGTGCCTTATGAATCGATTAAGGTTATGACTATAACAATGAATTCGATTGGTTATGGTTAAGGCAAAGATCTTTATTGCAAACGAAAGAAACAAAAGCTCAAAACAAACTTCAAACAAATCTCAAGGAAAGTTTTTGAGATAACTTACGACTGTACCCCAAAGAGGAGATTAATAGCGGTGGAAATATACCGAAATGCGAAGATAGTTGGATAAAATGCGCCCTATTTTCAAAGAAAGAACACAGTATAAACCTCGGTTTTCCCTTTTTGTTAGTGCGCAATCTTTGAAGGGAGCCAATCAGAGCGCACGAAAAGGTGTATCGGTTGTTTTGGTAAAAACTAAAAGTTGACATAACAAAGTGTCGTACAGCGGAACTGGTGGTCATTAGAGATACCAACCAGTGTAAAGGTGTTTTCAAAGTGGAGTCTCTCATTTCAGGGTTAGCTCCATGGGAAATAAGACACTTGACGCTCGAGGGTTCACCAAACACAGCAGCAACATGTAGTAGGCCAAACTTCTTTTCTTGTGGTTGACTGACACTTATTCCTAACCGGACGAGGAATTCCAAGGCTTCGTTGGATCCCCCCACTACTGCAGACTGAAGAACAGCTCTCGCGCAATCACCACCTTCAAGCAATTCTTTGATGTCAAGTCCCTGTTCAACACCTACGTCAAATATAAAACGATTTATAAATATAAATTCACTAAATTCATCTGTTGGAAATGCTTATTCTACAGTTTGTTCTGAATTTATTGTGCATGTTTGTTAAAAAGAGTGTAACAAAGGTATTGGTGTGTTTCAGAGAAAGATTTTCTTGGTCCAATTGTCCAATTGTTGAGGGCCGATTAGCTCTAATCCAGGGTTAAATTTTTAATCTACATTCTTGTTTCCAACCTTACAGAGATTGACCTATTTTTAATTGTTGAATTGGTATATTTTTTCCGTGGAAAACCTAAATAGTATTTTATACGAAACGTAGCCTTTCCTTTGAGATGGATTTATTGCTCAAATTTTTGCTTAACCAGATGGGGTTTAAGTTAAGCTTTGCACAACCCAGCCCTGGCATGTTTATGCATTACCCGTGAGTAAAGAGTACGTTTCTAAGGTTTTGTTTCCTGGCACTTGAACTCATTAGAGATTGTTAACTAATACAAATCGTTCTTCTCTGCTTCGTTCGAGTCAGGCTTATTTACTGTACTTATTAATTGTACTTGAGTGAACTAGAATAATCAATAACGATCGTTTTGTTAACGTTAAATCAGTTTGATTTAATGTTAATAAAAAGATCGTAATTGATGATTTTAGTTCACTCAAGTACAATTAACAAGTACAATTAATAAGGTACCATGCAGCAGCACTGGCTAAATTTGGGGGAAGGTTGATTTCAAAATTGACATGGCTGCTTTCAGTACTATTCGGAATCTAAGAGTATAATGATTTGAAAATGTAGCCTTTTCTCTCGATCCATGCAGGATCGAAGTTTTGGACAACACTCTTTAAAAGTATCGTTTTGATAATTTTGTATCATTATACTATATAGTCTCCAGCCTACCTTTAGCCAATAACATCTGCAGAGCTTGCACATCACCCTGAAAAGCGGCAATATGGAAAGGAGTCATCTTGGAATTAGATTGCTCGTCAATAGCTGCACCATGCTTCAGCAGTAACGCGCACACTTTGGTATGTTTGTGTGCGCATGCGTCGTGGAGCGGTGTAAACCCACATAGATTCTGTGCATTTATTATGGACTTCTTATTTTGCAGAAGAGTCCGCACGACATCAAGCCTTCCTTTTCGAGTAGCAAGGTGAAGCGCAGTGTCACCATGGTCGGTTGTAAGCGTTGGGTCGGCTCCTTGTCTTAAAAGAATTCGGACTACCTCCTCACTTCCATGTCTACATGATAGATATATATATAAATAATTAGGCATTAAGAAAGGTAAATCGATCGATAGATACATTCTCTTTTTAGAATATCACGAAGCTGAAAAATGCCCAAAGTTAAGGTGACTCTAAGAACATGCTAAAGCAAGGCCTATTCCGGGTCCTTAAGTCGCCTTAAATCGCAGTCATTTTTTTACCCCACTTTTCCTTAAATTGCCTTAAGTCGCCTTAAATCACCTTAAGTTGCCCTAAGTCGCGATAAGTCGCTCTAAATCGCGGCTACTTAAGGACCCGGAGTAGGCTTTAAGGCAGAGAAAAGGAAAAGAATTTCTATTTCGGAACCGACAAGATTATGGAAATAGTTTTCTTTTCGGCTAATGTCATCGGTGCAACATTGCCTTTAGTTCTTTTGCATTTACTTTTTTTTTTAAATTTCTTTTTTGTTCAGTTTGTTTTATTCTTTCCCTTCCGGCTATTGTAGCGGCCTATTCAATTTGGGCTATCGGTTTTTGGTTTGTATAAAAGGAAAGGGAAATAACAACTGTGCATCCTGAATACTAACAGTTATGCTCAAGAATATTTGAGGCTGATACCCTCAGGCCAAAAATGAAAAAAGAGTGTAGGAAGATAGAAAAATAGATGAATGGATAAATCCCAATTTATTGCAGTATTTGTATATAAATAGCTAAAATTCAAGGTGCTTTTATTAGGTAATTTGGCTGATCCATGCAGTAGCTTTAAGTACCATCTTCATGTTTAAACTATATTTAGTATGCGCTCTTCTAGCTAGAGACAAAAGTTTCCCACTGGGGGAAATTGACATTTCACTATAACTTAAACCCAAAACAAAAAAAAGTATACTTTCGGTGTTAAGTAAAACAGCTAAAGGTTTTATTACGGATAGGACAGTTTCGTAACATGTTCTTTTTCCTTAGCTCGGATATTTGTTTTAAATAACAATTATTATCAATTTGAAATGAATTAATGGGTTCTGCTTACCCTGGCTCTAGGGACAGTTAATCAAGAATTTAATGGTGGTATATTGTAGTTCTAAAAAACGTAGTGCAAATATTTTGGTGAAATAATTCCATAATGAGTTAATTTAATTGTAGTTTATTTCAAAGGTAAACTAGTTCTAAAAACGTACGGAAAATATATTGGTAAAAGAAAACTCCATAATGAAACCAATAAGACGGCACTAAGGCCTCACAGGTCAGAAGGAACTAAAGTCTGTACTGAACCCTAATAATCACTTTCTGTTGAACCTACATGTTAATGATATAGAGACAGCTAGTAAAATGGCACTAAGGCCTCATGGGTCAGAAGGAACGAAAGCCTGTACTGGATCCTAAAAATCAGTGCTGTTGAACCTACATGTTAATGATATGGAGACAGCCAGTAAAGTAGCACTAAGGCTTTATGGCCTACATGTTAATGATATGGAGACAGCCAGTAAAATGACACTAAGGCCTCATGGATCAGAAGGAACTTAAGCCTGTACTGGACCCTTTAAAAAATTTTTTTGAGTCTGAGTGTTAGCAGCCGTGGATAGGCCAGATCCAACAATTAGTATGTTTACAATTTTGTGTAACTTAATGGTAGTCCAGTTTTTATGGTATATTAATTAAAACGTACTGAAAATATATTGCAAAACAACTCAATAATACGATCTTTTTAGTTTGCAAAGTTCGCGTTTCCCTATATTGAAGGACTACTGACACTTTCCGGCCCATTCTTTTACCGGTACTAATGTTGATATTCAAGAACTGAAAGCAAGTTCCTTTCAGTAATATATTCTGTGTCAGCGATAGGCTGTAAACAAGCTCGGTTTTTCGTTCTGAAGAGAATGGAGTACAACAAATACAGTCTTTTTTAATATAAGAACGTTTAATTTTTGGGCCCGAGTATGAATGATCTTAAATAGTTTGAGGATTTGAGCCTCAAAAGTTCTTAAGGCGGGACTTAACCTAAACTTTGGTTGGATAGTGAGGAAGTTGAAAGAGATATTTGAATAAGAAGAAATTTGAGTAAAACCGCCAAACCGTTCCTCCATGGAAGGGACTAGTACAACTTTGGTTTGAGAACAGTTTGGCGAATTTACATCAAATATTAACTTCAAAATTAATTTTAATTTAAAAAATCTCTTTAAAATTACCAATCTTTGAGAAAAAAAATAAAACCCAAAATTCATTGGAAAATTCTTAAAATATTCATGCTGACTCTCCTTCATTTCATCTGTGTCAGTTTAAGCATAGGGGTAGATTCAAACCATGGACGGAGATATCGGAAAAAACATGAGGAAAAGTGGCCACAAAGCGTTCTTTAGTTTAAGTCCCGCCTTAACCGATGTTCTTAAACACAATTTTAGTATTAATGGGTGTGCAGTTGTTATCATCAGTCCATTAATACAAACCAACCGGAAGTACAAATATGCTTTATTGATGGCCGGTAAGAAAGAAATGTAATATCAGTAAATAAAAATAATATTTAAATCAAACAACACTAAAGGCGATTTTGCACTGATGAACTTATATTAAGCCGAGAAAAAAGAAATTTTGTACAGTAATCCAAAATAAAAGTTCTTCACCATTCCCCAGCGTCAGTTAAATTTGGGTATTTTTCAGCCTCTTGTTCTATAAAAAGGTTCTTATTAAAACGACTGTATTTGAACTTTAAACTTAGGCTTAGCTTACTGGCTGTTTACTCACCTGCTTGCGACGTGCAGTGGAGTTAAATCGTTAATTCCTTTTACGTCAATAATAGTTCCGTGATCTAGCAAGAATTGGATAATTTCAACATGGTTGAGTTGAGCTGCATAATGTAGAGCAGCGAAACCGTTTTCATCGACTATCTCTAGCTCTGAACTGACTGCAGAGTAATTTATTAGTTGCCCAATGTCTCCATCACACACGAGGCGACTTAGATTTGTCAACGGTTCTAGATGTTCGTTAAAGGAGCTGAGCTCTAATATCTCCTTTACCCCTTGTTCTTTCCTTGACACATAGGGCGACGATTGCGGCGATAACTTGTTGAGAACTCTCGCATGATTACCTTTCTTCTTAACACTTTTCATTGCCGATATGCTTTCCTGCAGTCTTCTTATAGTGTAATTGATTAAGACTAAGAATCTCCCCCTTGTGAAACTTGTGAAACCGAAGTGTAACGACAAGTTATATCATGATGATAATACAAGCACGTCCAGCTGTCATGACTAATATATTCTTGACGTGTATACGTACATGATGAATTAAAATGATATTGAAATGGAAACAATGCTGTCTCGTAAGCAAAAGGCAGTGACCTCATTGAGAACACAATTTAGTGTTAGTTTAGTTTTTACAACTTTTAGTTTAAACTTGCTAGGGAAGTTAAAAAGAGTTAAGTTATCGTAAGCTAAGTGTGATAGTATATTATGCAGCTTTAAGTACGTGACCAGCAAGGCATTACACATATCAAACGTCACACTTTTATCACCAGGAGATTTTGGTGACCCCAAAGATATTCATCGTCATGTAAAGGCCGAAGAGCATTTGACACAAGACGAAATAATTTTTTCAATTTTTAAAAGATGACTATAAACAGGCATTATAAAAAGGCACTGACGATTATAAAAGGCTTGCCAAGCTTGAGAAACAATCAAACGTACAAATGAAAACAGACTAGGAGTCAGTATCTATCATGTTACCATGTGATCAACCATAGCGAAACACGACACAAAATTGCATACAAGATAGCTGAAAGACTTATAAAACACATTGTCTTTCTTTATGAGTATTCGAGTCGAATCCTATTATCGCTCGACCACGTTAACATTATGTTGCCGACTGGAGGACAAGAAAAAAGATATTATAAACGACTTGTAGCATTAAAAAAATAACGACCGTTCAATTCCCATAAAAAAAGAACAGTTTATCACGATTTAAGTTTTGCTCCTTATCGGCGTGACGATTATTCTGCTTTACGTTATCTTTTCTAAAAAAAGAAATATGCTGTAGTTGTTGGCATGGCAACACCGCTGTACATGGAAAAGCGATGCAGTCTTGAACCAACATACACGATCAGCCTTTTCGCCTGTGATTTAGAACTAAAGTAGTGGATTTATCCCGATGTCGGCTGCAGACTATCAGCCAGCAAAACTGATTCCGATCAGGTAAGTTTGGGCCTTATATTCCCCAAATAAGCGTGTCTGTTATACACGATTATCATTTGGATCAGTGCAAAGATTGGTACGTTAAACAAAACAAACTTTAAGGCCGCTGAATATTTGAAGAGCTAATACTTTTCTGTATGATTAGATAGAACCTAAATCTTAGGTTATTCCTAGAGCAAGGTAAGCAGGAACTGAAGTTAATTCATTGAAATGTGTGTTTGACAAAGTCATATAATACTTCGATCAGACGTAATATAATCGGTACAAACCAAAAGATCACTTATCTCTACTAATACTCTCAGTGACACGTTCTATTTGATGTAAATGAATGAAATCTAATCTGAAGAGAATCAGTCGAATTTCTTTTTCACCTACTATGGTGTTGGACAGGACGCGAAAGCCAAGCGGTTGAGAAACGAATTAACTATACCTAAGGGTATATAAACAAAGATATGCACGAGCAGCGAATGGTTAATAGCGCGCCAAGAGTTTATTTCGTGTCTGTTAGCGAAGTATCATTTAGAATGGGTTTTACCGACAAAACGACTCCATAATATCAACACTATTTTAGCTTGGGGTGACTGTACAAGAGCCAAAACATGAGCTCACTATCTAAGCCACGTTGATGATTTTTCAGATCATGAGTACTACATATTCATATTGCAAACCACACCGATTAAATAGCAACACAAGTTGCCCATTGTTTTGGTCAAAACTAGGTATTTTTATGATAATATGTTGAATGTAATAATTAATTCGTCTCTTTAATTCTCTTTAGAAATCATATTAGAATGCGAGGCCAAATGCTATTTTGAAAAAAAAGCAATTGTTTGTGTAGAAAACAAACCAGCGTAACCCCAATATCCATTCAAACCAATAAGAACTAATTCTACCATTGTTTTGGTCAAAACTAGGTATTTTTATGATAATATGTTGAATGTAATAATTAGTTCGTCTCTTTAATTCTCTTTAGAAATCATATTAGAATGCGAGGCCAAATGCTATTTTGAAAAAAAAGCAATTGTTTGTATAGAAAACAAACCAGCGTAACCCCAATATCCATTCAAACCAATAAGAACTAATATAAGAACGAAATGTTGTTTCAGTTCTACTTTAAATGCTGCAGGCTGTTTATGTTGTAATCAGCATTGTTTAGCAAGCGCTCTAAACTGCCTAGAAGCAAGTTCTTGTTGAGAGCCAAACTTGAAGCTTAAGTTAAGATGCGTGTTGTTATCTGCATTATGAAGTTATGAATGTCTTTTGCATAAATTTTACATGCGTTTAGAGATCAATTTAGAAAATATACAGTAATATCAGGCTTCAGACCTGTGCCCCGTGCGATACCCCATACATTTTCACTATATTGAGTTATATTTTGTAAATCCAAGTACTAGTAATACAAGAACATTATTCTTTTTTTTCTTTTTTAACAAGTTCTTAATAACCCTCTTATTTATATATTTTTGTGCTTAACACCAAAGAGTCCTGTCTGTGTCAAAATGTAAATAGAAATGGACTAACTTAGTGTTTTAAGGTTAAATAAATTCGTTCATGCACAGCCAAATGCGCCATTTATTCAAATGCGGAAATAGCAACAAAAAGGCCAACAGTATGGGGCCTTATGAACGCTTCGGTTATTGTGCATATAACTTTCTAATAATTAGGTCGGTTCACGGACTTTCTAAAGCTAATATTGCATGGTTTCATTGTATAACCTCTTTTGGAGTAGAAAGTTATGAAGAAAAACAAACAAAATGTTGATTTTCATCGAATCTCTCAAACACCAGACGAAATTGAAGAAATGAGTATACGAGGAATCTATCAGCAAGCTGTAAGTCCAGCTACACCTGACAAAATGGAAGAAGATATCACAGCTCAGAACATTAACGATGAGGAGAAATGGAAGACATGTCCAATGGAAGACATAGATACTTTGTTGGAAGACAGTCGTGGAAATCACGCGAGTCTGTTTCAGGCTGCACGTCAGGGCCGTCTACACCAAGTGCAGGACAAATGCAAGCTTAAATCTAAGAAAGCGATGAACAATCGAGACGAATTTGGAATGACGGCGCTGCACCATGCTGTCCGAGGTAACAAGATTAACATTGTAAAAGCGCTACTTGATATGGGTGCTGACGTCAATGCTAAGACCGAAGATAGTTACACTCCTCTTGCCATGGCTGTCACGTGAGTAGTTCTTGTTATTTTATCTTAGTAAAGTCAGCTAATAAATTTTTGAATTCATTTTAATAATGAATAAAAAAGTGTTTCGTTTCGTTGGCATTCACACTTTACTCATTTTAGCATATCCTGACGTCACAAAAAATGAAGTAAATCAAAAGTTAAACGGTATTAATATCAAAGCTAAACTAGTTTTGAAAGCAAACAAAATTTTGGAGAGATCATTTTATGTCAAAGGCAATTAAACTCCGACAGGAGCTAGTTCGATGAATAACAATTTCGAACCAATGTCATGTAACAGCCGAGCTAGGGTCTAGCTAGCTTAGCACGACTTTAGCACGGCGTTTGACACGGACCTCTACTCCCATATATCTACTATATAGGGACGTGCCGCCCTCCAAGGTATGGTTTTTGAGATCCTTGTCTTAGACAGGGTATATAATTTCACTCAAGTTGTCTTAAGGCGGGAATGAACCCAAAACGCGCTTTGTGGCCACTTCTCTTCATGTTTCTTCCGATATCTTGTCCATGGTTGGAACCTACAAAATCTCTATGCTTTAAACACAGATTGAATGAAGGAGAGCTAGCTTGAATATTTTAAGAATTTTTGGATGAATTTTGAGTCTTATTTTTTTTTCTTGAAGATTGGTAATTTTAAAGAGTTTTTTAATTTGGTGATTTTTTGGAAAGTTTAAAATTTGATTTTGAAGTTAATATTTGATGTAAATTCGCCAAATCGTTCTCAAACCAAAGCTGTACTAGTCCCTTGCCAAGAGGAACGGTTTGCTGTTTTACTCAATGATCTTCTTATTCAAATATCTTTCTCAACTTCCTCACTATCCAACAAAAGTTTGCGTTAACTCCCGCCTTAAACAGGGTTCTCTTTTTGCTCATATATTGTCCTATGAAGGGTAGCGATATTTGACCGAATTTGACCGAATGAAAATAAACTTAAGAAAAGAGAAAATAATAAACAGCCGTTTAGTGGTGAATGTCATCCTTGGTGTTTTGCCTGTTAAGGGTAGTAAACTTTTCATCATTTTTCTCATTTACAATAAACTGACAAAAATAACGATAATTGTTTTGTATAGGGTGCACATTTTATCATTAAGTCTTGAATAGGGTATATGTTTTTTCCTATTTGTCCTAAATAGGGTATAGATTTCCAAGGTTTTGCTTTCTTGAATAGGGTCAGGGTTTTGGGGCTTGGACGGAACACCCTAGCATATTCCACGCCAAGTACCCCCAAACCCGGGGGAGGGTGAAAGTCCCGTTCAGGCTTTCCTATCTTTCGCCTTCTGGTTTTGCTGTGTGTAATTTTACTACAACGTTAAGCAGAAAAATAAAGTTTTATTCAAGGTCATCCTCTTTTCTTGAGGGAATTTTAATTGCAAAAAAAGGACTAAGAGTCATCTAGCTGTCCATAGTTATTTCAAATACTGATTTTTTGTTGTCCTTTACAGTTTGTGTAGGCTTTTCTAGACTCAATGATCCTGTTTTTTAAAGTTTACATGTTTACCAAACTCATTGTCTTGACGAATTTCCTCTGCAAAACGTTGTCTCAATACTTCGATTTCAATCTTGGTCAATTGAACTTATTATCCATTAAAAAATTTAAAGTTCTGTCTTTCTTTTACAGTCAAAATCTCGGTGAAATCGTGAAAGTACTCATGAACAAAGGCGCTGATCCAACTGTTCAAACAAGCGACGGTCAAACTGTCCTCCATATTGCCGCAAGACGGAGTTACGTGGAAGTCTGTGGGTTGCTACTGAAAGATCCCCGGGTAGATGTTAATAAACGGGATATTAGCGGAGTAACTCCACTGCACTTCGCTTGTATTGAAGGAGATATACAGATATGTGAGCTGCTTATTAATAAGAACGCCAACATCCTGGCTGTAGACTCAGATGAAAAGACACCGTTTCACTATGCGGCTTTTCATGGACGTCGCGTTATAGCTGAACTACTGTTTGCTTCCGGTAAGCGTTAAAGAGTTATTGAATTATGATCAAATTTAGGCCCTTTGGAATCCCGTTTCTTACGGAAAGATACTTCGAAAGCATTGTTTTTTGCAACTGCGTTTTTATTGTGTCTACTAATACAAAGAAAGGTATAAGACCTAGAGCCTCACACAATTTCAATTGATTTTGCTTTCAATTTTTTTTTTATTGCAGCTGCACAGAAGGGATATGCTACAGCAAACTTCATTGACAAGAAAAGCTTAGAACACCTGACGTCTATGCACTGTGCCAGCTCTCAAGGTCATGTCGAGGTGACTGAGTTATTTCTTACTAAAGGAGCTGATGTCAACGCCACGAAAGATGACAATCACGTGACCGCTCTTCACATGGCAACCAAAAATGGTCACCTTAATATAGTAGAACTGTTGCTGTCTCGAGGAGCTAGAATCGAAGCGACAGACATAGAATTCCGAACACCATTACACAGGTACAAAGACAGTGTGAATGTATATTTAACTCGGTTTGCTTGTCATTGCTAAAGTGTATATCACCCTTATTTTGAAGCAGTTTTGACGCAAGCTAGAAAGCGTAACAAAAATGGTCCCGCAAAAAAGGCATTTCCTAATATTTTACAGAATTTTTAATGATTATGACCATTACAAAAAGCGTCCGAGTCATTTAAGAACCGGCTATTTTTCCTCCCCACAGAACGCATTATATTCGAGAGCACATTAATTAGTCTAACTGTTTGCGCTCTGAGGTAAGTCGGAAGTATTCAAAACTCGTGTTTTTGAAGCTATCATGTAGGATTCTGAACATCTAAATCCCATATTCAGAAAACGCTACTCAGAACCGCCATCCTGATTTTTCTCATATTGCTTGACACACGAGTCAGCTTCTCGCCCAAGTGTGTTCGCCTATCGTCTAGCCGTCTAGAGGAAACCTTAAAACACGTTTATAGCCTGTACAGACATCAGGTTTTATCAAATAGACGTGACTCTGGTGTCAAATGAAACTTGGAACGAGTATTTTTTGTTAAAATACGTTAAACTATGGGTGATACGGACTTTAAAATTTTGCCTTATTTGCTTTTACGATAACTTTTCTATACTACTAGCATAGTGTCCATACCGGCTAGTAAACTACTACAAAATAACCTATTATTTTTTAGCGCGGCGAGAATGAATCGTCTGGCAGTGATAAAGTGTTTGCTTCAAGAAGGCTCTGAGATCGAGGCGCAGGACAACTGGGGTCTTACTCCATTTCTAGCTGCAGTCAAATGTAAAAACAAAGAAGCTGCGCGACTGCTGCTGGACTCTGGTGCAAACATCGCAGCCACCGAGATTTACCAAAACAACTGCGTTCACATTGCCGTAAAAAGCCAGAGCTGCGAGGTTCTGGATATGCTGCTCGAAAAGGACGATGGTACACTAATCGAGGGAGTAAACTTTGAAATGAGGAGACCAGTTCATTTTGCTGCCGCTTGGGAAAATACAAAGGTAACATTTTCTGTAGAGAAAGTTGCACAAGACCAAAGAAAAATACATACAAGGACTCATTTTTTTAAGAGAAAATTTTTTCATACTCCTTTTAGTAGATAGCTAGCAATGAAAAACTTTATAGGACTTTCAAGAGGTTATCTTCTTCCTCTATAACAATACAAACAGCAACACTAACAGATTTTTTTTATAAAATTTTCTTTTTAATTTATTACTTATATTCATCAAGTCTTTGACTAGAAAATGAATATGTATTAAAAACTGCCTTGTGTGTATAAACCGTTGAGATAAAACGAAAAAAATGTGATTTCGTATATTGAATTATACAAGATATTGGAATCTCATTTACAAACAAATGCATATTCAAGGTTGTAATATAAAGTAATTATATTGACACATTATCTAAGAAGAGAAAATATGATATAATCTTTGTTAGATATATAGTTCTATAATTTTTTGATGGTTTGGGCAGGTAAAAGTAAAAAGGTAGGGTTGTGTGTTTAAGTTTAGCATTTAATGAATGACCCTTAAAACTGGCATCTACATGAAACGTCAAAATGATAGTGTAAGGATATAAAGGCATAGTTGGCACTACAAACAAAAAAGCGGAATGAACAAAATTACAGGAGAAAAAATAACACTAGATCTCAAACCGTGGGCTTGAAGTAAGAAGCGAGAGTAGCGAGACTGAACTGAAAACCCTAAATCTAAACCATTTTCAATTACTTTATTATATGTCATACAAAAACCTGTAATTTGTTTGGCAGCTCAGAGGGCAAGGTTGCTTTTAAAAAGCTCGCGGGTACAACAAACCTTTTTCTTTGTTACCCGCGCTCCTATTATATTTTGTTTTCTCATTATTTAGTTGCAATCTAAATTTGTAAAAAGATTATAAAACGTTTAACCTCATTTGCTTGACAGTTAGTAGGAGTCACAGACTTTGTGGTAAGACCCTTGCTACACCCGGTCCACATGTCAAGCGTTCGGTCTTAAGTTGCCTAGTAAATACCTTGCTGTTTAGAGCCAGAGTTTATGTTTAGCTTTCAACTCAGTCCAACCTTCCAGTGGTTCAGCTGCAGCATAAAGAAAAATGATTGATCTTGTCCTTTTCATATTGTCATTGATTTTATTGTTGACACTGCACTTGTAACTGCGGTTTAAACTATAACAGAAGCATCATTTTAAACAAACTGCAGATTTTGTCAGCTCTTCTGGAAAAAGAATGTCGCACTGATGTTAAAGATAAGAGTGAGAAAACGCCACTTCATTTAGCAGCAGAAAATGGCGTGGTGGAAAACGTCGAGATACTAGCCCAGCTGGAACCAAACTGTTTAAATGAAAAGGACGATAAAGGGAAAACTCCTCTCCACTACGCAGCTGGTAGTGGCTATAGGTAAGATCTAGTACTTGAAGCTAAGATAATTTCATGGCTAGTAAGATAAGTAATTACAGGTTTAAGATTCTCGTACGTGAAAGTGCTTGTAATTCAAGGATTCCAATCTGTAAAATTTCAAAGCAAGATAAGGAAAAAGAATAACATCTTGTAATACAAACTCAGAAGTATCCCAGATATTTCTTGCACGAAAATGTCCAAAATATTCTTTGTTCGAAAGTTTTCCAGAAACCCCAAACTTAGAAGTCAACCAGGTGTTTAAGGCTTAGAACCCAGACTCAGAAGCATCATGAAATATCCCAGGCTTAGAAAGGTCCCAGATATCCAGAGTTCAGAATTCAGCCAGGTGGTGTTCGAAAATGAGAAGAACCCACCAAGTCTCAGAAGAATCCCAGTTGTTCCAAGCTCAGGAGTATCAAAGATATCCCAAGTTCCGATTCATCCAAGGTAACCCAAGCTCAGAAGCATCCAAGGTATCCCAGAAGACGTATCCCAGGTGTCCCAAGCTCAGCATCATCCAAGGTACCCCAGGCTCAAGAGCATCCAAGATATTCCAAACTCAGCGGTTGGCCAGGTACTCAAGGCTCAGAAGTATCCAAGGTACCCCTAGCTCCGAAGTATCTCGGGTATTCCAAGCTCCTAAGCATCCAAGATATCCCGAGCTCGGAAGTATCCCAGGTTTCCCAAGCTCGGAAGTATCCCAGGTATCCCAAGCTCATAAACATCCAAGGATTCCCAAGCTCCAAGATATCCCGAGTAGGTATCGAAAGCTCAGAAGTATCCCAGGTATCCCAAGCTCGGTGCATCCAAGATACCCAAAGTTCAGAAGTAACCGAGGTAATCAAGGCTAAGACGTATCCAAGGTATCCCAAAATCAGAAGTATTCAAGGTATCCCAAGCTCCAAATTATCCAAAGTATCCCAAGCTCAGAGGTAGCCCAGGTATTCAAGGCTCAGAAGTATCCCAAGTATCCTAAGCTCAGAAGTATCCTAGATAAGCCAAACTTAGAAGCAACCAAGGGTATTCCAGGATCAGAAATGTTCCAGGTATCTCATGCTCTGAAGTATACCATATATGCCAAGCATCACAAATATTCCAGGTTCATAACTATCCAAAATATTCCAAGATCAGAAGAATCCCAGATATGCCAAGTTTCCAATACCCCATTATCTCCTAGTTACTGCGTTTGAGGGAAATGAACTTTCAAAGCTGTCAAGTACTGTCTAATAGATTTATACTGCATATTATTATTTTCTTTAGATAGAAATGTTGCCATGTGATAGAAGATTGTTCTGGTTATTGTTGCTGCTGGCTTTTTCCGACTGCTGTAGCTTTAATTTTGCTGTTAT
Organism: Hydrozoanthus sils; assembly: GCA_027575215.2. Classification (NCBI taxonomy): domain Eukaryota; kingdom Metazoa; phylum Cnidaria; class Anthozoa; order Zoantharia; family Hydrozoanthidae; genus Hydrozoanthus; species Hydrozoanthus sils. Next base: position 15,164 of record JAOBRD020260629.1, read on the forward strand.
TTAACGCATTTGTTTGGTAAAATTTTACAGAAAAACCATTGACTCGTTGTTACGACTAGGCGCCAACCCCTTGAGCCGCAACAGTCAAAGGAGAACTGCACTGCACTGCGCCGTTGAGTACGGAGAGATTAAACCTATTCAGACCCTTTTGGAAAGCAACAAAAATATCTTGATTAACGCCGTAGATCAAGATAAGGTAACCATTGTTCCTGTTACATTATCAAAGTTGTCCCGGTATTTTTGTCATGGAAATCTTTAGTTAGCTAGACTTGGCTTATCTTGTTGATGAAACTTTCTTACGTTTTTGCCACATCAACTGATTTTCACGTCAAAAAGAGTAACAAAGAGTAAAAATACCGTCCCTTTCTGTTCCAAGCAAGCTGCATGCATAACTTATTCAAAGATTTCTAAACGGCAAACATTCTAAATGATTAACTTGGAAATTTGTCTTATTAAGTATATTTAAGTAGCTGTGTTTCAGCAAGTCGAAATATATAATTTTACATAACGATTAGATTAACTTAAGTAAATGTTTACCCGAGCAACTCGGCTTTAAACATGGATCAAGCAGATCCATCACTCCGGTTCCTCCCAAAGAAATTTAAGATTTTGCTCTCGCTAAGAAAACTGAGCGTTTAGTTGTTATTACTGTAGCTAATTCTTTCTGCTCATTGAAAAGTCTCCTTTTTGCTCCTCAAATCAAGTCCGGCAAAACTGTGGACCCATAAAACCAAATTGGCAAACAACGACGGGTAACTTCTGAAGTCTAAAGTTACAAGCAGCAATGGCGTAAAATGACTACCTTTCGATTTTAACATTGCCTTCTTACTTAGGTAAAATTAAGGGATGTGGTTGATACACCTTACTCTCGGCTAAGCTAATGTTAAAACTGATTTATGTAAACTGGCATAATAATTTTGTTTGGAAATTTTTAGTGGCTGCGGTTTTGCTATCATTACGGACTAAAAGGCTCTCCATCAGTTTGAGAAATGTTACCAGAACTAAGCAACCTTTTTTCCGTCAGCATACTGTCTGACTTTTATTACATGTAGCATGTATGACGTGCTGTTATCCGAAACCATTCGTGCTTAAAACTTTATTGGATTTATGTATTGGTTTACATCATTCTCCCCAGAACACGTCACTCCACCTTGCAGCTCGATATGGTAAAGAAAAGGTGCTGCAGTTTTTACTGGACCAAGGGGCGGACGCGACAGCCTTAAATGTTAACAACCATAATTGTATGGACATCGCTATTGACTGGGGCGAAAGTGAAGTCGCTGCAGCTATCGTACAACACGAAAGGTTCGTGTTTGGGACAGTAATCATTCATGTTGCTGCACTTATACCTCATGAGAATAAACGTGGCTATTGATTATAGTACAGATTAACTGGACAGAGATCGTTAACTTCGACAAATGTATCATATAGACAACTGCCAAAAGGAGGAACTGAGCAACTGAAGGATGTTAAGTTGATTTTAACAAATAGATATCCTCGCTGTTAATTTATGAATCAGTTGATCAAAGTTTACAAGAAACCTTTCACGATGCCTGTAGTAAAGGCACCGTTCATTTTGCTTGGTTGAAGAGTAGAAATGGTTGATGTTATTCATTCTACCTTTTGAACCAGTTGATAAAATCCTATAAAGTGACCATTCGTTCGGCTTGTCTTGAAGAGTAGAAATGATTGATGTTATTCTTTCTAACTTTTGAACCAGTTGATAAAATCCTATAAAGTGAACATTCGTTCGGCTTGTCTTGAAGAGTAGAAATGATTACTGTTGTTCATTTCAATTTTTGAACCATTTCTGGAAATTGTATAAAATGAAAACTTTATTGCTTGTCTTGAAAAAGAAACGGTTTGTTTCTGCAGGTGGATGGAAGTAATGAATGTGAAGAGAGGAAACGAGGAAAGACCAATGAAAGCACTAATTGAAAAGCTTCCTGATATTGCCAAGCTTGTTCTGGACCGGTGTATAATTCGCTCGCCCCAGGCTTCCACCCACCCAGACTACACAGTCACGATTGACCTATGTCTTCTCGACCCAAGCCACGACGATCCATTTTACGGCCCGTATGTCATGGCCGAGCACAAGCGAGAAGACTTGCTAAAACATCCAGTTACTCAAACGTCCATAAAGTTAAACTGGTCCAGCCTTGGAAAACCCAGCTACGTTTTGAACTTCACCATGTTTTTCATTTTTGTAGTCTTGTTTACCGTCTTCATTATGACTGAAAGAATGAGGGTGAATATTTTTAAAAGGTCGCAACCAAACGCGAGTAAAGAACTAGACAAGCTACTGAATGGTCGTGGTCCAGGCTCGAACGCCATTCCCGTAGTAATACTTATATTCGCTATTATTAACTTACTTAAGGAAGTATGGCAGATGTTTGTACTTAGATTGAAATACTTCAAAGATCTTGCCAACTTTGTTGAGTTGGGGCTTTATATCGCAATCGTAGTGTTTGTGGTACCTTTCCTTGCGGAAGAAAATGTTTATCCCAATTCAGATGTTCTGTGGACATCCGGAGTGCTAGCATTGTTTCTTGCCTATATTAATATCATCTTGTACACAAGACGTATTGGTCAAGCGGGTCTCTATGTATCAATGTACTTGGAGGTTGTCAAGACTTTCTGCAAAGTCATCTTGGTCTTCGCTGTCTTCTTCTTGGCTTGGGTGTTGGTGTTCCTGATTTTGTTGAAAGAGCAGGTACGTCAGTTCTTTAGAGGAACATTGTTATCATATACAGCTGTAATATATTACGGTTTAGATTCTTTTGATATTTTAAACGTTTATAGGGTTATTACTTGTAATCTTTTTTATTTCGTGTTAATACTTTTATTCATTCCATTTGGTGTCTTTTTCTTCAAACTTATCTCCATTAAGGGCACAGATGTCAAACATATTTAGAAATTATTGAGGTATCACGAATTACTAGACTTCTATGAACTCACAGAATTTTTTTTAGTTATCACAATTGTGCATAATTTAGTGGTAGCTTTTAAAAATGTTAAGCTGGACCTGAATAAAGCCCAAGGCAGAGCCCAATTACCCCACACCTGGGACCACCTTTTTCAGTCACGTGTTTCAAAGGCTAAAAACCCACGACAGCGTGACTGCAGTCATTGTTAACAAGCCTGAAGCTACAGTCAAAAGCTTATTGCTTTAAACATTATAATTTAGATTCTGCGTGTCAAAAGCATTTAACTTTAAGTTAAAGTTGCTGTCTCCTTTTGTTTGATGAACTACCGTCACAGATTAATACGGAAACGGTAGTTGCAAGACACAATGCGGTAGACTTAGATAACAGACCTAAAAAAGGCTTCTTCAGGTCGCTTATTGATACCAGCCTTGTATTCCTTAACTATAGGATAATTTCAGCAACTTTGGACTGTCACTCATGAAAGTCTTGGTGATGTTAACGGGAGAGCTAGACTACTCAGATATGCTGGTGAATGGCCTCACTCAATCAAAAGCAGGAGTCCCGTATATTCCACTGCCGGAACTTACTTTCATACTCTTTGCCGTCTTCTTTATTACTGTTCCTATTCTTCTTATGAACTTATTGGTAAGTATCATGGCATTTTTCCGTCGCTTAGTCATCCCTCTTTTATATTTGCAAAAGATATAATGGCCGAGGTTGACTAATTCAATTCTCAACATACGGCTAATTCGTGTCACCTAATTCAAGCAAAACTGTTATGTTACATTGTGCTGTATTTTTCATTTGGTCACATTAATTATCTTTTTTAACATTTCTGTATTACTATGTCATCTCTGTAAAACTATAGCCATTTAGGCTTTTTTTTAATGATAAATATACTATTATTGTATTAATTGCACGTTGGAATGCACTGTGCTCAGGTCACCTGCACGCCATCGTTTTTAAAGTTACAACGTGAAAAGCTTAGTTTTGAGGTTTTTACGACAACGGGAACAACCTACAAAAAATTTTGTTGTTTTTCATAATTAATCTAAAAAAATAACTTTCATCTTTTTTCTATTCACAAAACGCTAACTCGCACAATAGAGAAGCAAACAAGCTATACGTGATCAAAAAGGGTAAGCAAGAAGTGTGTTTTCAGTCGTTGTCGGTGTTGCCGTTATTGTTTCTTTAAACCCCTACTAACTCTTTGTCGGGCTTGCCGTCCTCGTGTCTTAAATCGCCGCCTAGTCAACCAGATTTTTAAGGTGCCAGTCTGTCGTGCGGGAGGCCCGGGTTCGATTCCCGGTGCTGGACTTTTACTCAAGGTCTTAAAAAAGCAGGAGAAGTGCTGCCTTTGCTTTAACATCTACAAACGGTTAGACCTTCGCGTCTTCTCGAATAAGGACGTTAAACCGTAGCTCCTTTGAGTCCAATAATTGGGTTGAAACCTGTTGGGTTCTCCAACTATCCAAGAGTAGTGAAGCTAAATAAATAAACTCTGTGTTACGTTGTATTTTGTTGTAACAGGTTGGCTTGGCCGTGGGTGACATTGATGCCATCCGATCAAGCGCATCCATGAAGGTGATGACTATGCAAGTACAATATGTGGTGAACGTGCGGGAGAGATTTCCAAAATTTCTGCTCAGTTACTTCCACAAGAGCTCTCTTGTTGTCAAACCAAACAAAAACACATGGAGGAACAGGTACGCTTTTGATCCCTATTCCAGGAGAAGTTTCATCTAAATATATTAAATATGGATTCACTTAAGTAAAGCACTACAGCAGATCTGGGATTTGGGGGACTGGCAAAGTCGACTTGATTAGCTTTAGCTGTTTGCAAATTAACAAATATTGTATGTAATATATTCTTCTGTCAATAAAATCTTACAAGATGGACATATCAAAACAATATAGATTTGAAATATTATGGAAACTACTCATATTCCCCTATCTTGGGTTAGGTTTAAAGTAAGACTTTGGGTAAGTTAAGTAAGGTATACATTGGTCTTCCAATGTTTATTAAGAGAGGAAGCTTTGATAGGATCGGAGGACAAAGGGGGTAGGAGCGATTTATGTATGAGGATTTCAACCTCGAATATTGCGTTTCTTTCCTTTTTGTTGGTTCACTTATTCTCGGTTATAAGCTCATATATCGAATTAGCCACACACGGAAACTGACTGTTTTGTGTTTCAAAGCTGAAATGTGTTTCTGAGTAGATTTTAGCTGTCTCTTTTAAGTATCAATAGGTTTGGAAACTCAAGAAACTTAATAACATAATTATTCCATTCGCACTTGTTAAATATGAGAAGCCCTATTGGTCAAAGTGCAGTTGAATCAGCAATTATAGACCTCTTTAACCTCTTTCTCTGAGCAGAGTCAGACAATCATTTGCTTGAGTCGTACTTTTTGACAAATTGTGAAGCACTTGATGATACCAGGTAGTTTTCAGGGTTCAACAACGTTAATATAGACAAAAATTTCTTACACCTAATTGCCACCCCCTCCTCAGTGTCTAAAATATATGTAGACAATTAACAGAGAAAGGGTCTCGTGGAAATAACAGAAATCGAATGTTTGAAAAAGTGAATCTAACTGTTTCATTCAAGCATGCCTCTGTCAATGGATTGGATCAATTAAAGGGTGAATTAGGAATTAAGCAATAAATGGGAAGAAACTAGATTTAAAAAAAAACGGCACTGATAATATGGGCCTACTGCGCAAAAGCCAAAAACTATTCGTTTTTCTGTTTTTTTTTTCTGTGACAAAACTCGGCTTACGGCATTTCGTGCGGGCACTATTTCTGCTCGATTCAACCTCTCTAATCTATCATTTGAACTTAATTTGAAATGTTATCCTATTATGTGCGTGGTCAGTGAAAAAATAAAAATCAAACCAGCATAGAAATAAAGTGTGATTCTAAAGCCAATTAATAGCCTGTCAGTCAGTTTTTTCATTTAGTTACAGTCAATTCTTAATTAGCAAATTTTTCAGGTTAGTTAGTCTATGTAATCGGATTTCAGAATCTCCAGCGTTGAGTCTCATGGGGATTTTAAATATTGCACGCGCAACAGCACTCAATTGGCTAGATTTTGCCAAATTTACCAATAGAATGACCCCTTTTCCTGTTAACGCCCTAGATATACATGATGAAAAGCTAAGACACAATATCCTTCCTTAGGTGGATGTACTCAGATATGTCATTAAGGGTTGACAAAGATTTCCTAGCTCTCCTAGTTAAGGAGGGAAACGAAACAGACAACACGGAAGAAGAAAAGTTAAACGAAATAAAAAGTGAGCTAAGGAAACAGAAAGAGCGGACAAGGGCACTGCAAGCATCACTTGATTCACAAACAAAACTGCTTCAGCTCATTGCAAGGAGACTGGACCCAGCGCTTGATACCACAAGTGAACAAATAGCAGCTGTGTAAACAATTCAGCCTTAGCTCATTGCAAGAAAATTGAACGAATCTTTCGATATCACAAATAAGCGGGAAGCAGCAGGGAAAATACCCCAGATTCAGCCTAATGGAGGGAGACTGGATAAAGTTGTTATTGATTTATAGTAGATAAGTGAATAACACCTTATCTCTGTTTTCATAGATTGGCTTGGAGGTTAACAAATATTAATTACCTCCAACACCAAACGTTTGCATACTTTAAAACTAAGTAAGTCCAGGGTTCTCCCAAGTGTGATATCTACTACATCATACACTTGTTGTATAGTCCCAAGGGAAACAGTTTTTATTTCCCGAGAGTCTCGAGTTCTGATGTTTCCCGAGACGAAGTTAAGAGAAATTTCAGAACTCGAGGGAAAACAAAACTAGCTTGCTTCCCGAGGGACTATACATTAAGTGCTTTGTTATGTATTTAGACTTTCCCTTACACAATCATATCATAATAAAAACAAACAATCAAAGACGGAGGGCGGGCAAAAACTGTGCAATTGTATCCCGTTACATTTAGATTTGATCAGGGGCACGTGACCAAGAATCAGCCAACCACAGTGCTCGTTCTGTTGAGTGATAGTCTAGGTATATAACAATACTAGTTATTTTAGAAAAGGAATTGGCAACATACCGACTTATCTTAGATTCTTACAAAGAAACTAGACTTATGGTTGAAATGGAGCTGTTAATGACATTACAACTGTGTAAACACTAGTGAAGTTTTTGTCCGTAAAAGTACTAAAGCTACATTCGTATATTTAAAAAAAACAGTCAAGCTTGCTGCTTTGCTCTCCCTTTTCTAACAAACCCAAACTCAGATCCTCTTACAGTAACGGTTGCCAGTGGATAAATGGCCTTGCTGAAGAAAAATGTTCATTTTGACCCTTTTAGTTTTTAGTGCAAATCAATAGGCAATACGTATTTGCAATGACACAGTATGCATTATTTAGGATAAATGCATCGCTGTGTTGTACTGTAAAGCGTCAAGACATGTATGTGTCTAAACTAATGATTTTTTTCCAAACACTTAAAGCAAGCATCCCTGATAATGAAACAGTTTGAATGAGTTGCTGTTATTTATCCGTGTGTCTAAAATTGTAGTAAAAATAAAATTTATAGTTTGGAAAAAGATATTTTGTCTTCAATTATCACAAGGTTTACAAGAAAAAAATAAGGGGAGGACATTCTCATCCTTTAGATTCCCTCTACCAACGTCCATGCCAGCTGTTGACCTATTATGCCGTTGGAGGAGAGAGGGCCTTCCCACCTCGTACATTCCCTCTACCTACTGTCCCGTTGGAGAAGGGTGAGGAGAGCAGTAGGGCGTTCTTACGTTTGTGCAAGTTGCGCACCATTTGGCCCGTGGGAAGAGGGGAGGGGGTAAGGGGTTACATTTTAGATTCCTCGTATATCAACGATCCTGGTACCTGCTAACCTGTTGTCTTTTTGGGGGGTTTGGGTAGTCTCGTCCCCACACCAAAGTTTTTGCTAGCTGCTGATCTGTCGGAAGTGGGAAGGGCATTATGACCCTTTAGACTCCCCCTACCATTGCTCGTGCTACCTGTTGATTTGTTGTCCCGTTGGAGTAAGGGAAGCGGCGTTTTCACGTTCGTGCTAGCGGCTAACTAGTTGACCACGGAGAGGAGGGCATTTCTGATCTGTTGGTTCCTTCTATGTTCACGCTTTCTTTTAACCTGTTGGGTAATTTTCCCTGGGAGGGGAGGTCTTTTCCACCCTTCAGGTTCCCGTTACCAACGTTCCTTCTAGCTGTTGACCTGTTGTCCTGATTCCCCTTATCAATGTCTCGTTCTTGCTAATGTTGATCTGTTGTCCAATCGGAGCGTACCGCGCAGTTAGCCGTTTTTCGGGGGAAGGGCGTTCTTACCCTTTTGCTTCCCCCTGCATCTTTCTTGCTAGGAACTGACCTGTTTTCCTGTTTGAGGGGGATGGGGGCGTTCTCGCGTTTGTGCTAGCTGCTTACCTGTTGACCTGTTGGCCCATATGAGGGAGGGAGGGCTGTCTCCCCCTTAGATCCCCCCCTTACATTGTTCCTATCAGCTGCTGGCCTGCTAAGGTATTGGACAAACAGAAAGCGTTCATACGCTTTAGGGACCGGTCAGAAAGTATCTGCTAGGG